>JBBPDI010000005.1:14100703-14115345 GCA_037974545.1 Cucumis variabilis | reverse complement strand
AAATCTCAACTTTTTCAAAATCAATCCTATTTTTCATTTTCTATCCCATTTTTAGACTATTTTTGGCAATTTCCCATGGGATTTTAAGAGTTGCCCCACTCATTAAGTATAAAAACTCTGACTCTTTCCAGATCTGGGGAAAAAAAAAAAAGCAAAAAGTAAAAAATAAAAAGGGTTTGGCGGTAAAATTAAACCCAAAAATAAAGATAAATCTCCATTTTTTTTTCTTTTGGATTGGATTGCTAAAATTAAAAAAGATTATGATTTTGGTGAGTTTGATTGGGCTGTTTCGTCGTGTTCTCCGGCCACCATACTCGTCGCCCTCCCCCGTTGACCTTTACATTTTCTGATTCGTCTACGCGCCTTCCTTTAATTTGCTTCTCCACTTACCTTTCTAAATTTCATTTTCCTTCAACTTCTTTTTTCTTTTCATACAAATTGATTCAAGCATTAGTAATTTTCTTTATAGAAAGTCCACTCATCAAACTTTTCACATTTTACCATTTATAATAATTTACTAATTTTAATGAAAAAATTTGATATGATAATGGATAACAAAAACACTTGAGTATATGATGAATTAATAAAAAAATTAAAATTCTTCCAACTTCTAAATAAAATGTTATATTTTTCAATTTTACATCATGAAAGATGTTAGATTAGGATACACTCTCTGTCTTTTAGTTTTTGTCTATTTAGTTCTCCATTTTTCTTTTGAAAAAGTCTAATGAAATTAAAATATATTTTAATTTTATGTCAACCTGTAATGTATTTTTTAAAGTTAAAAAGAGTTTTGACAGGTTCAAAACAAAAGGCTTAACAATCAAATTGGCACACATAAATTAAAGTTGTGAAAGTAACATTTATAAAAATATGTAGAATTTTGATTAGCTTCATATATCCGAAAATGGAAATAGCTATGGATTTCAAATTATTTTTGGTTTTTTCTTCTTATTAGAAAATGAGGTTAGACAGAATTGGGAATGCTTTTAAACTATTTTTGTTGTTTATATTTTTGTCATACACTCTGTGATTTACATTAAAATAAAGAGGGGAATGATAAAAAAAGAATTGTGGAGAGGGAATTGGTCCTTTATCAATTGTACATTTCTATGTCTTTAAAGTATCTTTTAGGTTGGTAGGGAACTTTCAGGGGTAAACAATTGGCTCAAATTTTGATCTTAAAATAGAAATTATTCCCTTTTTTTAATTTCTATTTAATTTTTTAAATTTTTGCTTTCCTCATTTTCAACCCAAAAACATATATTTAAATTACGACTTAATCATTGAAAATACGCTACTCTATTTTGTTTAAATTGGGATCGCTCATTCTGGTATTTGTACGTTCTTATTTTATGATTTTGTAGGTATAAAGTTTAATTCAAGTTATTTTTTGTCTTAATGTTCATTTCAGACCAAGCGAGTTTAATTGGAGGTCTTAGAGCTTGAATGGAGTAGGGAATTGATGATTGACAAGTTGGAGGCATGGCATCGCAGTGCTCCATAATGCTAGCCGCAACACCATACTATAGAATGGAAAGCATTCAAACATATAGCACGGCACTCCGATGCTACGAACTTGAGACGAAAATGGACGCACAAAACATATGGCACCACAACGCTGCACTTATTTTTTATTAAAAAAAGAAAGAAAAAAAAAAAAGAAAAACCTTTTGCCGCCAGATCTCGGGATAGACAACTTTAGACACACTTTTTGACATTCTTGAGATACACTCTTGGCACTCTCTTGAACCTTAAGATTGAAGACTTTTTCACACTTTTATTGATGTACGATTTCCATGATTTATTGTACCTAAGGTACACATATCTAGCTCGGGATTTTAGATTTATCTTTTGATTTCTATTCTTGTGAGGTTTTGAATATTTATCTCTTGTGAATTTATTGGGCAATTGAATTCTTTCCTTGAATTTGAAAATATTGATAATTAGTCAATTATAATATTTAACGATGGTTGTAGGTCTAATTAGAATATGTAATTGTTAGTTATAATTCACACAATAACAAAACCTAACTTAGAATTGTCCATTGATTTGGCAATTTCGATCTAAATGCATTTGTCTAACTAACTTCAGATTGAATTTTTATCATACATCCAATTAGAGCAATAATTCTAATTTGTTTGATCAACTTAGTTTTTGAACCAAATCTTAATGCATGCTTATTGATTTGCATGTTTAAGATGTTTCATCTAAACATAAAGATTAATTTGAATTGTAGGGCGTCACTCTAGCTTCTCTAGACATGGTCTGCTAAGAAATTGTTCATAGTTTGCAAGTAATACTATATGCATGATGAATCAATGAATAGATTGTCGATCAAAAGTAGTTTAAAATAAATCTCGGGCTAGAGGTGTTTTTTTTTTTGCATTGATAACTTTCCAACAATATTTCATTGTTCTTCGTGTTTTTCTTCAACTTAATCTAAATTAGTTCATATTCAACTCCCGGTTACCTTACAACAAGTGGATCTTAAGAAATAATCATTAGGTAGTTCTGTGTGGATCAACCTGTTACTACTCTAATATACCACGAAATTAGGTGTGAGAACAAAATAATTATTTAGTTTGATCCAAAGGCTCAACAACTTTGGGTCGGTCAATCATATATGCGTACGAAACTCTCAACTAACTACACATCATTACTTTCAATCTGTACTTACTCATGATTATTCTCACTCTTAATAGTCTCACTCTCTTTGCTCTTGCTTCTATACACACCTTGCTTTTGATCCTTATTATTAACTCTCGACATTATTATTACTCACTCTCTTTAAGTAAAAATAGTGTGAGTGAGAAAACAAATAGAGGGAGCACGAGGGGTAGAAAGACCTAATTCTTAGAGGAGTAGTGAAAAAGAATTCTCAACTACATGCATAATATGACATAAGCAAGACGATCAAACACAAATACAAAAAACTTAACTTTAAATATATATAATAAGTCTTTGAATTTAGAAAACATTTGTTTTTTCTTTCATATATTGTGACTATCATCATGGCCTTTTCGTTTCATACGTTTTACTATGAGATTTCATCAAACATTTAAATATCCTAATTTTTTTACAGAAGATAGGCTATATAATACCTCTGTATGGTGAAGTTTTTTTCAAAATATTAGAAGTACTGTAGTAGCTCCGTAAAAAAGGTTTAGAAAAGTCATAGATTTGTCCTATGCATCAAAAAGATTTAAGAAAGTCATAAGCTTGTCTTGAAAGTTGTGGGTTATAAAAGGAGCATGGTTTTAAATTGTCTTAGTTAGAAACATTTTTAATTTAGAGTGCTAAATCTAATTAAATTATTTTTGTACTCTCTAGTTGGAGAGCGGAAAGAGGTGCAAGTAATCAAAAATCTTAAGAGAGTGTTCTTGTAATTGGAGTCGGAAGATAAAAAATTATTCTTTGTGATTGTAACAATTTTTCACATAGTGAAAGTCTTTCTTGTCTGTAGTTTTTCTCCGAATTGGAATTGTTTGACGTAAATTCTTGTGTTCTAAGTTTTTATTGCTTTCTTTAATTTTTCTATTATTTTTATACTTATTTCCTACATTAGAAGTGGGAGGTTTTCCTTCCAACAAGGAGTATCACAACATCAAGTTTGTAGTTTCTTGCATTTTTAAGTATGCTTTGTGGTTATAGAAGTGTCTGACCCTCCAAATCAGAAAAAAAAATTGTGTATTTGCCAATAGTGTGAATTGCATGCTCACTATTTGCTAATTTGCTAGGAGTGAAGTAGATATTTATCAAGTTTTATGAGTTCAGTAAGCTTCGATGTGGAGAGATTTGATGAAAGGCAACTTTCGGCTCATGGAAAATTCAAGTTTAAGGATGTGCTGATTCAAACTAGGTTATAAAAGTGCAAGTTAAGCAGTGATGTTGTTCTAGTGTTGTTCCAGAGTGTGATTCCAGCAAAGATTCAAAGAAGATAACCTTTGAGCAAATTAAAGATAGGTTGTTAAGAATGCAAACAATCTAAGCACATGAAAAACAAAGCAAGTTTATCAAAAGGCTTTGGATAAAATGTTGACATTGTCTTTCTTGTTACGGGAGACGGTGACCACCTCTAAAGAAGAAGGAATTCATCTTTGTGGTATGTTTGCTTTATCATGATAGAAGATGTGATATTGACGGTTCCACAAGTATAAGGGCATGGACTTGGCAGTTATGCAAGGTGTGTGGTGAAAGTTGTGTTGATGGCTAAAGAACTTATAGGTAAGCCAAATAGGCAGAAGTTGCATCATAAATCTCAACAAGGCTTTTATTAATATGTGACAAAAAATGAAAAACTTGGGAGGTAGTATTCCATGGTGGTTTACTCTTTATGGTGAAGTGAATTATAATTATATAAGTTATTGAGAATTATATATGATTCACGGTGAAAAACAATAGGTGTTGTAGAAGGCTATGGATTCTTCAAATATCTTGCTAATTAGGTGGGATTGGTTGGGGTTTTCGTTAAAATATTAGAAGTGTAATTGCCCCACATAATAAAGGTTTAGGAAAGTCATGAACTTGTCTTAGATTGAAAAGGTTTATGAAAGTTATGAGCTTGTTCTACATTAAAAAAAGTTTAGAAAAGTTGTGTGCTACAAAAGGAGTAGTCGTTGGTTTTCAATTGTCGCAGTTAGAAACACTTTAAGTTTAATGTGAATTCTAATTAAATCCACTTTTTATATAATCTCTAAGTGGAGAGTGGGAAAAAGATATATACGAGATAGTCTAAAGGTTTGAAAGAGTGTTCTTGTTGTGGGGGATGGGAGAGAGAAAAGTATTTTTTGTAATTGTGTCAATTTTTCACATAGTATTGGATTTCTTTATTGTCTGTGGTCTTTCTTCGAGGTGGGAGTTTTTCATATACATTCTTTGATCTAAGTTTTTATTGCTTTCTTCTAATTTCTTATTTATTTTTCTCTTTATTTCAGTAGTAGTGAGAGGCTTTCCAAACACATACATGTGGGATTTTTTAAATATGAAAGATGAATAGTAAAAGGGTTTTTTTAAAAAAATATAACAAACTGGAGAAATACTTACATTGTATAGAATAATTTTGAAAAAAAAAAGCCCACAGGCCCACAATGAGAAGTACAAAAAATGTTCTAATCAACATGCGATTAATCAACCACACGCAACGTGTAATTTTTCTTCTAAATAATTATGATATGTGATCCTGTAGAAAATGATACACACGATCGCATAGTTCATGACACATGATTGTTAGTTTATAATAAATTATGGTTTTGAAAAAGCGCTAATAAACGATTATATAGATGATGATACACAATCGTATGTAGTTTATGATACACAATCATGTAATTCATGATAAATGATGGTTTTAAAAAGCCCTATGGTAAACGATCATGCATAGTTCATCTCTATCCACGACACACAATGAAACTATTTACAAAATATAGCACAATTTTCAAATGGGTTATAGAGAGTTGAACGAATTTTGCTATATATTTTTTGTAAATAGTTTCAGTATTTTGCTATTTTTAAAAATGTCCATAAATTTTAATTAATTATTAAATATAAATTTAGGAATAGTTGCAAATATAACAATTAGGTTCAAAATAATTAAATATATAACAACATTTTTTAAAAATAGCAAAATTTGTCAAAGTCTATCAATGATAGAAATCTATCATTGATAGACCATGTTGCAAATATTGGTCTATTATTACCATAAGATTATAGATTTTGTTATATTTGCAATTTTTTTAACATGTTGCTATATACTTAATTATTATTCCTAAAATTTCCATCAATTATAATTATCCATAAATTATTTATTGTTTGAGCATTTTTAAACATATAAAAATGAACCAAAATATTTACAAAATATAACAAAATTTTACATTCTATCTTAATAGACACTACCAGAAGTCTATTAGTAGCTATTAGTGTCTATCAAATCTAAAATTTTGTTACATATTTTTTAAAGTATTTTCACTAAGTTTACCATTTATAATAATTTTCCGTTATTGTTTAGACTTAGTGTATGTTTTTTTAAAAAAACATATCCTTGGAGGCTTTTTAAAAAATATAACAAAACCACAAAATAATTATGCTATATAGAACAATTTCGAAAACAGAAAAAGTTCACAAATCCATAATGAAAAATACCAAAAAAATCATGTGATTAATTGGCACCCTAGTGCGCGTAATATATTTGGTAAACGATCATTTAAATTTTGTTATTCTTTGCTACACGATCATTTAGATTTGAGTAGCCAAATCTAAACGGTTTTTTCAAAATTAAGTACATGATCGTTTAGATTTGGCTACCAATTTTGGGTAGCTAAATCTAAACGATTTTTTTCAAGGTTCTTTGGTACACGATTGTTTAGATTTGACTATTTTTGGTATCGTTTAGATTTGATCGTTTAAATTTGGGTAGCTAAATCTAAACGATTTTTTTTCAAAATTTTTGGTACACAATTGTTTAAATTTGGGTAATCAAATCCAAACAATTTTTTTCAAAAACTTCTAGTACACGATCGCTTAGATTTGGTTATTTTTGTACAAGATTTTTTAGATTTGGCTACCCACATCTAAACGTTTTTTTTTAAAATTGTACACGATCGTTTAGATTTGACTACCCAATATCTCAACAATTCTTTTTCACGATCTTTTATATTTGACACACAATCTTGAATAACCAAATAACAATTTGAAAAAAATATAAATATTTTATATTTAGTACACGATCTTGAACCAAATAACAGTTTGGAAAAAAAATTGCAGAAGAAGAAGAGAAAAAGACGATGGAAAGGAAAGGAAAATTTTCAAGAGAAAGAATATGGAAAGAAAGGGCAAACCTGAAATATTTAAAAAAATAATCAACTTTATAGGATATATTTTTTATTTTGTTACACGAATTGTAGATATTTTAACATTTTGTTATATTTATAAAAGTTAACTTTATCTTTAATCATTTAATATTAAGTTTATTATTAATGGTTAATATTACAATTAATTTATATTTAATTAATTAAATAATTCTAATAATAGTTAAATAATTTAATGATGTTCAGTATATGAAAATATTAGGGTCATTTTAAAAATAACAAAATAAATTAAAATATTTACAAGCTATAACAAAATTTTAGATTCTATCACTAATAGTCTTCTATCACTATAGCATATCAATGACTATCAGTGATAGAATTTGCTACATGTTGTAAATATTTTGTAAAATCTACTACTTTTAAAAAATTTCCAAAATATTATGTATTTTTTATTTTAAAGGAACAAATAATATGATATTTAAAAAAGTATAACAAACTGGAAAAATATTTACACTGTATAAATCATGTAAGTAGCATCAACACGATCATGTAATTTTTTTTTTTACAATGGAAAAAATGCTTCAAATCTAAGCGTTCATGTTGACCACGTTCAACAATCGTGTTGACTATGGTAAGCAATCGTTTAGATCATATCTACACGGTCGTGTAGTTCTTTTTAAACGATTAAAAAATGACTCCAAATCTAAACGATCGTGTTGACCATGCTAAACGATCACGATCGTATTGCCTATGGCACACAATCGTTTAGATCATATCCATACAATTATGTAGTTTTTTTTAAACGATGCGAAAAGGATTTCAAATCTAAACAATCGTGTTGATCATATTGACTAGGCAAGCGATTGTTTAGATTATACCAAAGTGATACTTAAACGATCTTGATATTCTGAAAGAGGAGCTATAAGAAAGAAAGAGGAAAGATGAAGAAGAAAAAAAAAGAAGATGAATAAAAATAAAAGAAAAAAAAATTGGAAGAGGAGCTGAAAGAATTTGGAAGAAGAAAATAAAACCCATCAAAATATTTACTGTCCATGTAGCAGAATAAAAAAATAAAAAACCCCATCAAACTGACCAATTTTTTTACATATTTCAGATTTGCCTTTCTTTCCTTCTCTTTCTCTTCTGGGATTTTTTTTCTTTCCATCATCTTTTTCTCTTCTTCTTCTGTAGTTTTTCTTTTATTTTTTTTTCAAACTGTTATTTGGACGTTCAATATGGTGTACCAAATATAAAAAAATCTATTTTTTTTCAAACTGTTATTTGGTTGTTCCAAATCTAAATGAATATACCAAAATAGTCAAATCTAAGCGATCGTGTACAGAGAATCTTTAAAAAAATCATTTAGATTTGGCTACTCAAACGTTTAGATTTGACTACCCAAATTTAAACGATCAAATCTAAACGAAAAAATCTTTTTTTTAAAAAAAATGTTTAGATTTGGCTTAAACAATCGTATACAAAAGAATAATCAAATTTAAACGATTTTTTTTTCCAAATATAATATGCGCTCTAAATGTGAATTAAACGCGGACATTTTTTGTATTTTTCATTGTGAGTCAGTGAACTTTTCCTATTTTTGAAATTGTTTTATATACTACATAAATATTTTATCATTTTGTTATATTTTGAAAAGATCCTTTTCAAAACCCTATAATCTTTTGTTTATAAAGAATTTGTAGAATTTTAATATCTCATAGACGTAACCACCAGGAAGATTGAATTTATTATTTATACAATTTTAGAAAATTTATATAAAAAAACTTTGTTTGACAACAATTATGAAAAGGCCAAAGGAGTTAGCTAATTAACTATTTACATGACTTTAACTTTCATTCTAAATATCCACGGTTCAATTCTACATCCACCATTGTTACACTAACAGAATATCAAATAGAAGTAAAAGTTGGGATAAAACTAAATTCACCTTCAAATTAAATATAAATTTATTTATTTTTTAAAAAAATCAATCGTTAACAATTTTAATTTTGAAAGTCCATCTAAAAGTTAGGTTTGTCTATTTTATTTTATTATAAGCATTTGTATTTGTATTTGTAGTAGAGTTATAATCTAATTATAAGTGTATAACTAGAGTACTCCTTTTTTTTTCTTTTCTAAAAGTAATTACATTGACTAAGATATAATTTCTTTTTCCCTAGAATTTGAATTAGATATTAAGTACATATACTAATTTGTTGTTAACATCTCCGCAATATAACCCAAATTATTTTGGTAACATTCTCAATAAAATTCAATTTCATTATCTTTTAACATGAAAAATTTGAACTAAAAAAACTAAAATTAATTCATAGTTTACATAAAATAAACACACAAATTAGTAGAAAGAGAATTCTATTGAAAAAAAACAAAAAAAAAATGAAAATTACAATGAAAATTAGCGGCATTATAAGACATCAAAAGATGGCAATCTATGCATGTTACTTTGTAATTGTTGTAACTCTTTTTGATCATCTTTCCACTATTCAAGTACATATATATATCTCATATTTGTAGCACACAGTTGATTATATAACTGCATTTCTATCTAACATTGATTGAATATAGAAAATGAATTTATTAAAATTAAAATAAAAGAAGAAAGAAAGGGGATAAATAATCAAATTTGTATCGTTAAACTTTAAACTTAATGTAATCTCTCTATTTTTTGGGGTTGACAAATGAAGTATCCACCTTGTTTATATATGTCAGAGAATGAGAAGAAACTTTTTTATTTAATTTTGGTTTTTCTATGATGTATATTTATCCCAATATTTAATTTTACCAACCTTTATATTTTGTAATGTTTGGTTTCCAAAACCATTTTAAAGCATTGATTGTATTTTAATTAATAACATTATCTTAGCTATCGTTTTTCTCAATGTAAATTTAATTTAACATTAATATATGATGGTGGGTGTAGTGTTTAGGATTATTTATTGCATAAATTAGAATTATTTGATTGAAAGTACGGTTAATGCATGACATAACTGGAATTAAACAAAATTAAATTGAAAATGATTAGGAATGTAATTACATTTATAGTCGGTTAAATTAATTAAATTTGATAACTTGATAATATGAAACGAAATTTCATAATAATAAATTTTGTAATGATTTTTTTTAATAAACTGAACAATAAGTTAATTAAATTAAAATAAATAATTAAAAAAAAAATTTAAGAAATTTTTTAATAATCACATTCCATTTAATAAATTTTCTAATAATTGAATGTAATTACAGTTATGATCTGTTAAATTAACTAAATATCATAATAATTTTTTTAATAAATTATGGATGAGATTATAGATAGAATTTTAAAAATAACCAAAAAGTAAATTTATGATTATTTTTGTAAAAAATTTTAAAATAGTAGATTTTTTAAAATATTTACGACCTATAACAAATTCATGCTTTAGTGATATAAGACTATTAGTGATAGAATTCAAAATTTTACTATACATTATAAATATTTTAATTTATTTTTATATTTTTATATTTTTAAAAATGCTCCTAAATTTATTCTAAAATATTTTTTCAACATACTGTCTTTTTATATATTAAAGATTTATAAAAATTAACCTATAACAATTATATTAAATAATGCTAAATTTAATGACTAGATTAATGATCCTCCTACTCTTACTCTTACATCATGCAGTAATTGTTTAATTTTGGTTTCTATATATAAAATTTGTAAATCAAATACATATATTCAACATTTACACTAATTTTTTAGAAAAGAAAAAAAAATTTAACCATAAACTACTTTAATAATCTTTTTTAATAAATTAGATATTTTTATGTAAAATAAAGATTTAAATTATATTTTAGTTCTTAAACTTTAAAATGTTCGTGTGAATTCTTTAACAAAAATTTAAAGGAGCTTTGAGGCTTTGGATATGTTGAGTAGTAAAATCAATATGAAGTAAATTTCGAACAACAATACAAAAATATTAAACGAAAAAATGGGGCTTTTAAATTCCTCTACACAAAATTGTTTTGCCACCATTTTCAAAATTGAAGTTGTAGATTTCTTTTTAGAATAACTAATTTATTTAACAACTAGTCATCTAAAAATACAATTGAAGTAAGTAGTTTTCAGAAGTGAAGAACTAAAACAAACATTTTTTAAAATTTAAGAACCAAAATAAAATAATATTTAAAGTTCAGAATCAAAATAAAAATTTTTGAAGTTTTATTAAGTATGGTGATTAGTAATTCCTTCTATAACAATATAGAACTATATTAAACAATCCTATAATATTTTTTGAAATTGAATATTTATTAATTGATCTAAAATTAATAAATTATATTTTAATTTACTCTAATCTATTTATTTGTTTTATTGAAAAAGATTTGACCCTAATTTAAATTTATAGTTTATACACCAACATGTAACATTTGCATTTAAAACTAATAGCTATTTTGCACTTTTTCCCCCTCCCCCCCCCCAAAAAAAAAAATGGTATGCTATTTTTGAAAAATGTCCCAGAAAACATACCTATAAAGTCTAATTTTCATTGATTTTTCTAAAACCGCCCACACAATATTAATTAATTTTAAATCTCTTTATAAAGTGAAGGTAGATAGCAAGACACAACCACCCTAAAAAGGTGATTAAGCTTATAATCTAACTTTGTTTAGATTATAAAATAATGAGTAAACAATTTGATCTATTGGCACCTAATGTCTACTCTTAAAATAATAAAAAAGTAATTATATGTATAAGTAGAATGCCACTTTTACAATTAATATGTATACACTAATTTTAACCCTAAACTTGTCGAAGTTATGTCTATTTTATCATTTTATAACTCTTAATTTCATCCAATTATATCTCTTCACTTCTATTAACTCTTATAATTTTAGGATATTTTCTAAATTAAGTTTAGAAATTTTGAAAAAAAAAATTGGATTATTTGGTAATCACTCAAAATAATTCTTTTAAAAATATGAGTTTATGAAAGTTGTTTAGATATAATAATAAATAATTATTAAAATTTTCTTGAGTATTTAATGATTCGTCTTTGTAGGATTTACATTAAATAAAATTACCCCAGGTCTCTCATTAATCCTTCACCTCAATAACTTACTTTGGTAAAATTTAACGACCACCTCTGACGATCAATTCTAATGACCATCATTGTGTACCCATCTTTGATGACCACTATTGGCAACACAACTTTGACGACCAAGTTTGATGATCCCCTCCAAAAACCCATTCTGACAGTCAACTCTAATAATCAACTGTATCAATTATCTTTGATGACCAACACTTGTTAACATAAATTATGACTTAATTATATTTTCCTTTATATTATTGTTAGAGTCTATTTATCATATAAGTTATAATTCAATGTGTTCTGATTATTTGATAAAGTATACAAAATTAACATGATATTAGAGTTATGGTTTTTGTATTATTCATATTTAGCGTCGCCACTTCTCAATTCACCCTTTTAGTTCTTGGGTTTTCTTTTGGTGTGGGTCAAGATTAAGATCACGTATATGTCTTTCATATTAATTTAGTTGGTATGATTTAATTCGAACCAGTTCGGTGTTGGTTCAACTGGCTTGTTCCAAATAGATTATTGGTTCAAATTATTGAGCCTCGTTGGTTTGGTTTGGTTTTGTTTGGTCTGAGTTAGTTTGGTTCACATATTTGGTTGATTCTACGTAGTAGTCATTGTTTCAGTTTTAGCATTTGTAATATTTTTAGATCTTTCAGTAAGTCTGTTTCATTTTCAAATTGGTCGTTTGTGGGTTCTATCTTAGGTCTATCTACGAGAATTTCCATGTCCAATCAAAAAATGCTCTATGTTTTAGTTTTCAAATTTCTGTTTTCAATCTAGAAGTTTTCCGTGTTTTAATTCTTCATGAGTTCTATTTCCACCCTAGACCTGTTGTCGTTCGATTTAGAATTTTTTTTTTGTAGTTTTTGTCATTTACCACCTTGAATTTCATTTAGTCACTCTGGTTAGTTTCTTCACAAATTCAAGATGGTCGTGACTCTACCATATGAGTTTGAAGGACGATGACGATGTTAACATAATTATATTTTTCTTTTCTATTACTTTTTTTAAAATTGTATTCTAGACATCTACATCTATTTATTTTGTAATTTAATGTAAGTTGATATTTTAATATACTTCAATTATTTAATAATATATACAAAAAGAAAAAATTTACTGATTTATTAGATCATATGTTAAAAAGAACTTGATGAAAGAAAGTGTTTGTAAATACAAAATTGAAACTATTAGTTCATATGGTTAATAATCGACTTTTAAGGTAATATCATGATATTAGTAAACACACTTCAAGTATAAAACAAAAGAGAAAAAACTTGCATGTAAAAATATTTTTAATAAAGTGTGACCAAACTTGCATGTAATTTGATTTAAAAAGGATTCTTTTAATAAAAAAAATAACAACAATCTTTTTATGAAAATGTTATAGTCAATCTCAACATACCTTTTCCTCTTTTCAGCTTTAAAAATGTTGCAATAAAACGTTTAATTGATGAAATTTTAGAGTAAAATGGCGTTGAGATAAGTATTTTGCTGAATTTTGACCAAATTATTCTCTCTATATATATAATTAAATCCGAGTTATTTTTTGTAAAAAAAAAATTCCAATAGTTAATTATATACCCTATGTACTTAATTTTGACATTTTCAAAGAGATTTTTTTAAAAACAGAAAATTTTGAGAAATTATTTGTGAAAAGATAATTTTTTTCGACTTGATTTTTACAAATTTCTTTTTCAGAATTGTAGTTTAATAAAGAATTTAATTAACACTGTGGAGCTAATTAGCAAATAAGTTAAACTAGTACCCGATTTCATTAAAAGTGCAAGAGTCTAAAATGATACATTATCAAAAGTTTAGAAAAAAATATTTTTCTCTTTCTCTAACTAAATATATCTCCACAACTCTTGTAAGAAAATGTCAAATCACACCCTAAACTTTAGAAAATATATCAATTTAAATTCAAAACTTAATTAAATCTCTAAATTTGTGTAATTGTGTCGGTAAGAGATATGTAATGATTTCAATTAAACCACAAAATTGTTTGAAGTAAATCTTGTGAAAACAATGACTATTAAAATGGGGGATTATTATAATTGATGCATGAATTTTCTTTTTTCTTTTTTTTTTAAAAGAAGTGAATTGAATGTGTAATTGATTAATATAGGGAAGTTAAAGAATTGAATGAGTAGAATAAATTTAGGTTATGTATAAAAGTTAAGTTAGATTAGAAAGGGTGTGAACTTGAAGTGTGGAGTGAGAGGCACCGGCAAAGCATGCAAGTGGGGGTTTTAAGTATAAATAAGTTTTTATTTATACTTTATTATTTTTGGTGGTGGTTTTCTTTCCTTCTCTCCGAAGTAGCTGCAAATTGTTGGGCTTTTCATACCTACGCACTTTCTTCCTCTCTACCCTCTCCACGAATCTCCCTCTTCTTCCCTCCCTCCTTCACTCTTCGCCATGAAAATACCTCCACAAACTGACCATTTCCTTCTATCTAACAACCTCATTTCTTCTCTTCTTGACGATATTCCTCTCATCTCCATTTTCAAAGGCAAGTGGTCTTCCATCAGAGCCAAACTCTCCGATCTTCGCACTCAACTCATCGATCTTTCCCACTTTCCAAACTCCTCTTCCAATCCCCTCTCTCTCGATTTCCTTCATTCTGTTCTCCAAGCTCTTACTCAGGCCGCTTCTCTCTCCCACAAGTGCCGGAATCCCGCTCTTTCCGATGGTAAACTCAAGACCCAGAGCGATATTGACGCTCTTCTTGCTAAGTTCGACTCCCTTC
>JBBPDI010000005.1:14014284-14030943 GCA_037974545.1 Cucumis variabilis | reverse complement strand
CTTCAACTCATGGATCCACTTCATTTGGTTCCAAGGTACCCTCCTCTTTTTTCTTTTTTCTTTTTCAAGTTTCTATTAATTTGGGTCATGTTTGTTAATTATTTGGTCTCCATTCGTAACTGTTTTTCTATATCAATCCCATCTTTATTGTTATTTCAAGTTATTTCTAACAAATTAAAGAAGAAAAAGTCATTTAATGAAAACTTTACATCTTCAGTTGGTAAAATTTGTTAAATATTTTCAAAAATATAAAATGAGGATTTTATTATTATTATTTTTACAAATGAAAATGAAGAGCAAAATAAACAATAGGTCATAAATTACGAAATGCTTTTTTTTAAAATAGTGAAATAAATATTTCTTTATTTATGCAGATATGCTGTTGTTTATATCCAAAGTGAAGCACATCATGACTGCTTCAAGAATAGACTCAAAACGGTTCAAATGTATTGCTGATTTTTCCACTTTTATAAAATCTATATCCCTTCTTGTATTTTGATATAAATAATATCTTTCATAAATTCAATAATTATATTTAGCTTAAACTATAAATAAAAATTACTATAAATTGAATATTTATTACCAAATATAGAATTTGTTAAATATAGAATTTGTTTGCTTCATTTTGCAGTGTCCTAATTTTAAATTTATATTCTATGATTTAAACAAAGTTGAAACTAGTTTTTGTGGTTTGATAAAAGAGAAATTACACGGGGTAGCCTTTTAAAAACATATTGCAAATATAGCACATTGTTTTATAATTTTACAAACATCGCAAATTTTTTTAAATATTCTTCATCTTAAAGTTCTTATTATTTCTCAAAGTACCATTTAATAATTTATTTCTTCTCTCATTTTTAATGCCCTAATCATCCTTTATTTCTTCTTCCACATTTTAAGGCCCTAATTATCTTCTTATACGAGAAAATGATTTTTTCTTCCTGTCTTAATTTTGATTTTAAGATATCAATGGTATATTAATTGTAATATGAAATATAATGGTTGTTGATCAAAGTAATTTAACTTCGTTTGTGATTTTTCTCTACTTTCCTCGATGTGTATTTTGAGTTGAATCTGATTTCAAATGATTTTGTTTAGTTTTTTTACGTTAGTTTTGTTTTGGTTTTACTTTGTATTAGTTTTGTATATCAGTGTTGTGATGTATTTATATTATATATATTAGTTGGTTAATATACTTACTACGTGATTTTCATTTTTTTCAAATTTTATGCAGTTCATTATAGTATTATTAAGTATATAAAGGATATAACTTAGTGTATCATTATCTAGTATATCAACAATATATTTTTAATGGATATTAGCATAACCAGTAAAGTGAATCATTCTCAAGAATATCAACCAAGTTTACAAGTGTATATCAATAGTGTATCAAATGTATATGTAAGACACTTCAAGCATATAAGTGTATTTAATCAATCAAGTGTATCAGTGACGAATACTAAGTGTATCAGTGACAAATACTAAGTGTATTTGCACTAGAGATCACGTGTATCAAACATATCACATGCATCAAGCGTATGTAATTTGTTGAGTGTATCGATGAAACATAAAAAGTTTATTAGTAGTGCATCAAGTGTATCAAACTTATCGGTGAAGCCTTTAAGTGTATCAAACTTATCAGTGAAGCCTTTAAGTGTATCAAAGCCTTAAGGGTATCAAGTGTATTAAAAAGAATCAACTGTAACAAGGAGTATTATGTGTATCAAGGTGTTTCAGGTGTATCAAAGGGTGTTGAGTGTATCAACGAGTATCATGGTGCATCAAGTGTATATAGGTCCAAAGGTTATCAAGAAGTATCAAATGTATATTAAGTTTATCAAGGAGTATCAGATGTATCAAGAGATATTAGGTGTACCAAGTGTATATCAAGTATATTAGGTGTATCAAATGTATATCAGTAATGAGAGCATTTGTGATATTTTACATTTTGTATATGTAAGCTGGATTTTGTTTTTTGCCATTTTTGCAAACAATAAAATTGTGTGCTATGAACATAATTATTATAACTTGTTTTTCCTTTTTTGCAAGTGCCCCTTGATAAAACCTCATAAATAATGAAGATTTTATCAAACCATACAAACTAAGAGTGTGTTTGAATTGTATTTTCAAGTGATTAAATTAAAAACCTAAATTCTTTTGAAAAAAAAGTCATGTGTTTTGGTAACCAACTAAAATAGATTTTGAAAAAATGAATTTATAAAATAATGAGGTTCAGATTAAACAATTAAAACCAACTTTTATAAAAATTATTTTTTTTATGTTTAATGATTAGTCTCTCTAATTTGTACAAAACACTCTGACCAATCCCTTTGGTTATCCTCACCAACCAACTTTTGACAATCATCTCCGTCAACTGTCGTCGGCCTACATTAGACCATCATCTCCAATGACCATCATCTGTGAACCTTCGACCATTATTTTCTACACAATCACCGACAACCAATTTTTGTTTATTAATTGTTTTTCTTACAACAGCTTTCGACTAACCTCAGACACACACTTTTTGACAATTGTAATTAACCAGCCAAATTTCATATAACTGTTAGAAATGACTGTCATAAAACAACTATTGATCACCATTAATCGTTGGCAACAAACTTTTGGTAACCGTTTTTTGGATGTTGTTTTTTATCGATCGATGACAATAAACTTTCGTTTATTGCTTTTTCGACAATCGTTGTCGACCGACCTCTAACAACCATCGTCGATCAACTTTCAAAGAATGTTTTTATGGCAACTGTTTTTATCAACAATGACGATCAACTTTCTTATACTGGTTTTCTTTTAACCTCTACCAACCAACCTTCGACAACTACTTTTAGTAATCGATATTGACAATCTTTCAACTACCATTTTTCAATAATTGTTGTAGACCAACTTTTGAAAATCGTTTCTCAATGATCGATGTTAATCAACCTCCACCTACTACTACCATCAACCTCCGACCATCATTTACAGCATTGTCACTGATCATCTTTGTTTTTCTTTTCGACAAATCGTGGTTGGCCGACTTTTATCGATCCTTGTTCGAAAATTGTTGTCAGCCAACTTTGGTCGACCATTTTTTGGCAACTGTTGTCAGTTACTTTTGTCAACCATTTTCAGTGATCAATTCTAGTCAAATTTAATCAATCGTTTTTGTCACACCCCCTTTCGGATCACTTTTCTCGACCTGAGAGATGGTTTAAAGTCAACCAACAACGTTTTTCTTCTGAATAATACTAGTTTACCCTGACTACTGAACTTTTTTAGAATGTTAAACAATTTTGAGTCCATTAAAACTTATGCAGCGGACTAACACAACAAACCATAAATTAAACAAACTTCTTATATAATTCTCAAAACAAGCTAAGGCTAAACTCCATTGATTACAGAGAACACATTAATAAAAAAAAATCAAACATCTTAACTAACTTAACCTAAACATAACTTATATACATAACATAGATAAATCTAG
This sequence comes from Cucumis variabilis, assembly GCA_037974545.1. NCBI lineage: Eukaryota > Viridiplantae > Streptophyta > Magnoliopsida > Cucurbitales > Cucurbitaceae > Cucumis > Cucumis variabilis. Next base: position 14,027,465 of record JBBPDI010000005.1, on the reverse strand, counting down.
AACTCACCTACAACAACAAAACTAACAACTTTGCACAGCAAACTAGAGACAACAGTTAGGCTTTCGAATTACGATCTCTATTTGGAAAGTAGAAAAATATTTGGAAAGAGTGAGCTAAAACTTCTTTATGTCAAACTCTTTCTATCTTTCAAAAGCTCCATTCTTTTTAAAATAAATCTCTACTTACTTATCTTTGTTGGTTCTTTCTTTTCTGAAACAATTCTCTCTTTTACCTCTGTTTATTCTATATCGTGGAAACTTGGTCACGATAGTAACTAGCTCGACTTACCGTGCCTAATCTAATAATCTCAATCAAGATAATAGAGCTCTGTTTATACTATCTTGCCAGAACTTGGTAGTAGCTGGCTAAGTGGTTAGCACAGCCACATACCCTTGGTTATGTACATTCACCATCGAGACTTCAATATATAGAACAACATGGTTTTCTTGCTTAAAAATGTTCTCATCAAACTCATTCTTAAAACATCTTTCTAAAACAATAACAATTCCATAAACTCAAAACATACTTATAAACCATTGCTTGCAAATCTCATCAGTAAAATTATAAATACATGCTTTACCAAACACTTCTAAACTCATGCTTTGGAAACATGTCCTAAATAAGCATACTCAAATACTTTTTATAAACATGATTGTAATCAAGATATAATGCTTAATACAGTTCAATAATTATTTCAAAGCATACTTAATTTTTAGCTTGTAAATCATATTTAGAATTATCATTTAGAAATCATTTGTCACTCACAGATGCTAGCTTAAACCCACAACTTATAAATTTGCCCAATCTCTTCTTGACCTGAAATAATGAAAAATAATTTCATTTAATTCTCTTTAATTGTAATCATATCATAACTTTTCTTAAAATTCTCAAAATTGTCAAAAACAACCCAAAATCACCCATTAACATAGGCTGGTGCGCAAAGATGAGCGGCAGAGGCTGACATGTGTGCACGGGGTCTAGGCAGGCCTTGTCGTGTGCTAACCTTTAAAGGAGCATGCCACGCGCTTCACTTGGCTGCGTGCTCAGTGTCTTACGTAGTCCTCCTTGCACTAAGAGTCTGCCACACACCTCCTTGGTTGCGCGTGTCTACATTGATTGTCTCCGCGCGCAGGTCGTGCCTCACAGCTCCTTAGCCATGCGCCAGCACAAACTTCCCCACACACCACTAACCTCTTTTAACCAAAAAATCACATCCATCTCACCTGACAAACATTGTGACTCAACCAGCCACCAACACTGTCAAGAACTCATTTCTCAGCCAGAACCTTAACTCAAGTTTAGACAATCATATCTAAAAATTCATAATTTTTTTAGAAACACTTCCTTCTACAAAGTTTCTAAAAAATTCTTTAAGTTTCTTGCCTCAAAATTTCAGCCAAAAACTCTATGGTATGCGTTATGTAGCCTCCTTAAAGTGAAGACTGTTCAAATTCCTTCCAAAAATGACTTTTCTCTCTTCTTTCAACTCAGACTTAAACTTCCTCTCTTCAAAACCAATCAGTAGTCCCAACTTAGAAAATACTCAATTTTTAAACTTTTGTGAGTAATTTTTAAAAAAATCGTATGAGTAAATTAAGAGACATGAGCTTTGCATGAAAAGTTCATGATACCTCCTATTTGCCGAAATTTAACCTAGGCATGCAAAGGACACCTATGAAGCCCTTCAACTACTCCAACGCTTCATCATCTCACCTAACTTTACTCAAAATGCCTTGAGCCTTTGGAATGTCTTGTCAATCTCTTTAGCCTTAGCCGTAAGCCTCATCTCGTGTACCCATGCCTTCTCTCCTAGCTTCCTACACCTTACTAACCTTTATAGACAAGCCTTTAGCCTCTTGGCCGCCTAACTTAAGCCCAATAACCTCTCAAGACAAGTCTTCTAGCCTAGTCCAAATCGCGTATCTCAGTTAGAGGTTATTCACTTCTCAGCCACACACACAACTTAAGCTTGTTGCCTATCCTTGTCTAAATGTCTAGATAACCTCTTTGGAGGTTATTTTCTCCTCTTTTGGCCACCTACCAAGCCTAAAATGACTAGCCAAAGGACTTAACCAAAATTTTCTTGTTTCAACTTAACCTCATTTTCTTTTTAACAATTCTTTCCTAGCTTTTCTTCATTCCACCTACCATGACACACTTACAATGTACACTTCTTAAGCTTACTTTCTCATCTTAACTTTACTTAAAACTAACCTTTCAAACTCTTTGAAAAGTCCAAGATTCTTAGAGTTTGGGATTTACAGTTTTTTCATAGCAGTTGCTAACCAACTAGCAAACATCATTTTTATTGATGTTGTCAACTAACTTTTGTCGGTTGTTCGATGACTATTGTTGACCAACTTTCATTGATCGTTGTATGTCAACTTTTAGTAGATCATTTTCCGTAACCATTTCCAGTCAACTTTTGTTGACTACTTTTTGTTATCGTTATTGCCCAACTAGACCATTTTTCGATAATAATTGTTGGCAAACTACGGATGATTGTTTTTTCAGTGACCGTTGTCAATGTTGTTCAGTGACCATTGTTAGCCAACTTTCTTTGACTTTTTTTCAATGATCCTTACCAGTTAACTTTTGTCGATCGTTTTCCATGATTGTTATCAACCAACTGTCAACAACCATTTTCGGTGATTGTTGTCGACTGACTTTCAACAAAAGTTTTGTCAACCTCTGATTATCAGTTTACAGTGACTATCCCCAACCACAATCCTCAATAATCGTTATTGAACTTCTTTCAAAATCTCCACGAACAAATATTTGGAAATTATACATTGTAAAAAAAATTTAGTATATAACAAATCAAACAATTTTTTACCTCAAAACACTTTTGAAAAAAAAAGTACGTTGCCAAACACATGTATTTTTTTTAAGGAGTTTTTAGAAAAAAAAATGTTTAAATGAAAATTCATTTTTTGGATTTTTTTTTTTTAAAATCATTCCATACATGCCCTAAATTATAATTACAGTCTATATAAAAAGTACTAAATTTTAACTTTATCCAAAATGAAAGGAATCAAATTTATAATTTAAACTTATATTCAAATAAATACATAAGGATAATGTAGAAATACTTTTTTTTCCCGTAAAATATACCTTTTTTATTTATGAAGTTAAAGAGTTAGATGTTTATTTAGGTGTAAAGTTTAGTTCAAAGAATTGTGGATATGGACATAAATTCTTGCATATTTGGTTCTTTGGAAAGAAAAAGTTTTAGAGATTTAAGCTTCGTTTGGTTTAAGGTTGGTGTAGTTTTCAAAATAATTGCTGTGAAAGTGAAATAATGTTTGATAAATTGTAATTTTCAATTAAAAAAAAAATTAACTACAGTGTTTGGCAAATTAATACTGAGAAAATTCTTAAGAAAATACATCTATATTAATCAAATTCATGAGGAAAGTTTCCTCTAGTTCTTCATCATTCTTGAGATGCTTCAAGAATTTTGTTGAAAATCAAAGCTAAATTTAAAAATGTTGAGAAAATTTTATTGAGTATTTTGAAAGAATTTACAAAGTGGCTAAGTGTTCTACCGGAAAAAAGATACAATTTTTTAGCAAAAGGGTGGAAAAATAGCTTGTGCATTTAAACTTTAGGCAAAACCTACATTGGGGCAGGCTGATTTTTTTATTTTTTTTGTCAAGTTTCAAAGCGTTGCGACGAGCCAGTTCAACAACATAGTGTGTCTCTTCATAATATTCTGATCAGGTTTTTGTGTTGTGCATGAGCATTGCCACGATGGGTTGGACCTCTGCTGGCATTTTGATAATTCTTCAACTTATGCCATTTTATGCTCTTTTGCTTAGATTTGAGTCGTTTTTGCCCATTTGACTATTTTTCCCTTCTTGATGAACATTTCCTACAGGGAATTATGATGGATAAACTTGACTATTTTTGGGTATTTTGTCCTGGAAAACATAGTTTGTTTGTGGTGTTATTACTCTGCAAGGTTTTTTTTTTTTTTTTTTTTTTTTTTTTTTTTTTTTTTGATAGGAAAACATATTCCCTGTAAAGTCTTTCTTTGCTTAATTAGGAAGCATATTCCCTATGAATTTGGTTTTTGTTTGATAGAAGAGCATATACCTTTTAAGGTTGCTTTTTATTAATAGAGAAGTATATCCCGTGCAAAGCTACTTTTTTTTTTTTAATAGTGAAGCATATCCCATGCAAAGCTACTTTTTGTTTTAATAAGGAAACATAACCCTTGCAAGGTTGTTTTTTGTTTGATAGGGAAGCATATCTCATAGGGGTGAGCATTATAGACCAAAAACCTGAGTCGACTGACTAAAACCGACCAAATCAAAGGTGGTTGATTGAAGATAAGAAGAGGTTTGGTCGATGTTGGCTTGGAAAAAATTCAAACCGACCAAACTAAAGATTGGTTTGTACTCTTTTGTGGTTTGGTCTGGTTGAACATTTCCTAAATTGGCCATAGTTACTTTGATATTGGTTTGATAGGAAAATTGACATCAATCGACTGAAGCTCACCCCTATCCATATAAATCTATTTTTTTAGTAGGAAAGCATATCCCTTATGTAGCTCCCTAACCAAGAAATATTTTGTTTGCAGGGAAGAGAGAACATTTGTTTGGGTATAAAATCTAAATTGCAAAAAGAAAAAAAAAAGGTCATATCCATTAAAATAGTGAAGAAAAGAAATTTCATGTTTTGAAACAAAAATAAATATTCTCAAACATAAAAATGAAAATGAAAGAATAAATCTATCTCTGACGAATTTGGCCTCGACCTTGGCCTTAACCTTGATTTCTTATATGGGGTTATGTTCACCTATGTTTTGCCTTTACTCATGTTTCTCATCTTATTTTATGAACTCTCTTAAGTATCCAATATGAATCAATGCTTTGATATCATCCTTCAGCTGATAACTTTCTTGGGTGAAGTGTCCACGATCTTGATGATATAAATAATAATGATTCTTGTCTCTTTTATCTAAGCTCGTTTTCATCTTTCCTAGGTGTTTGAACATATCAATATATGTTGCATTTCCATGAGAATCTTGTCAGAAGAGATTATCACAGGGTTATATTTCTCAAACATACTTATTGGACCAGAACGAGGTGACCTTAATCAAGGCTAAGGTGATATCAGTCGCTCTTTCAACCTTCTACTCTTTAAACACCACTCGCCAATGTAGTCTTGATAACTTGTAGAAATACAAGTTATTATGACATTTAGGTAAAATAATGGGACCAAAATGCATAAGTGTGCCAAAGCGTGTGACTTATGTTGTAAACACATAATTATTTAGAAATTTATTTTACATAAGCTTCATGCCTGCTTTTACCCCGTTTTTAGTGTCTAAACGCGGGATTATTAATAAAAAAATAAGTTGAAAAATCGCAAAGGAACTCGCGCAGAGACAAGGCGACAATGCCAAACCACCACACAAGAAGAGGTTTGCTAGAAGGCAAAATTTGTAGTAGGAGTGATGTGACTTGACGAAAAGGGCATCTTTTAGCGCTAACATGGTCAAAATGATAAATATCCCACCGAAAGAGGCCTATATAAGAAGTTCCATCACCATCAAGAAAAGCAAATCTGTATGGGTCATAAAAGTCTTAATGGACCAAAACCTAGAGAGTTGTTAGTAAGGATTAGTCTTACCACCATCTGTGCAACACTTCTTTATCTTATCCGATTAGTCTATGGAGTGAAAGCCAACAGTCTAAGTGAAGAACATCACTTTCTCATCTCCACCTAACTTTTTATTTCTTTTTTTCTTTTTTCATTTTATTATTTCTTTACATTGTATACTTTTTATATTGTACAAGGGTCGAATGCCTTCATTTTTTAATACAATGTATAATTTTACACTTTTCAATCCTTCCATCTCTTTACAGTTCATTTTTCTTCGTGTTATTTTTGTAGTTTAGTTTTATGATTCATGCTTGATAAGAAGCTTTATTTATAATGCTTATCGTGTTAGCCGAGCTACATTAATCACTTGGCTAGTGTATGTCGCCACCTACCCAAGGGGGTAAGTAGCAAGGACATAGCTAACACGCGAAAGAAAATTTTTTCTCGACTTATGCTAGACGACTTCCATCATTTGTATCCTAAAAGGTAAACAAGTATGGGCATTAGGCGCCAAGAGGTTGCTGTCCTTAAACGCGAAATCCTATAAGTATTATAAGTAAGTACTTCTAGATATAACTCATTTAGCTAGTCTTAGTCATTTGGATCCCAAAAGGAGACCAAGTGTGGCGTTTAATGACTCCGAGTAAGCTAGTTAGGCGAGTTATACACATTGAGGTGGTCATATAGCTTATTTGCCCGATAGCATGTGACCTTCCATCACCCCCCTTCCTTAACACAAGTTAGTTCCCTCACTCCTCCATCGTGCCATAATTTATTCCCATATGCATGAGTCTCTAGGCGTAAATAGGTAGTTATGATTCTTTTTATATTCTTTTAACTCATCAGTCATAATGCCTAGATTGATGAGTAGACCCTAGAACTAAGCTTTGATATCAATTCCCTGTGTTCGACCTTGATTCATCTAGAAAAACTTATTGTTTCACTTACACTTGGACAAGCAATAGAAAAACTTGAACAACGTGGACTTGGAAATAGGCGGTGAGGACATTAGGAGCATTTTGCATGCAATGATCATCTCCACTTGCACGGTGAAGAGAATATTGGAAAGCATTTTGCATGCAATGATCCGTATTCAATGACAGATCATCAGAATTAACCTCAACAAGGTTCACCACAAACCAAACATACAAACTATAGCAAGGCCATACAATTTGGTATAAGATAAATTTGTGTGCCTTAATTCGAGGCAAGTTTTTTAGAATATTGTTCTCAGATGCAACATAAATTATTTCCATCTTAAGTCCCATGAAACACAATCCTAATTTCAAAACAATCACGTTCACAACTAATGCATTTTTGGGTGAAGGTTTCATGAACCTCAAACAAACAAGCAAGTCCCAATGGTGCAAGTGACATACTTTGGTTCCTCTTTCATTTGCCTCTTTCTTTGATTGTTTGATCAACTTCTTTACACTCATGTATTTTCGGGCTCTGGTTATGAATTTATGTAAATGTCAGGTTCTCTCTTACCAATTGATCGAAAGAGTCCATCATTTTGCAATCTAGATCCTATAACAATCAAGGTTGCTTCGTCAGTACATCCATCAATTTGAAGTGCTTCATTGTTGAAACGTACAACATATTCTTTTAGACATTCATTTTTACCTCTACTTGATTGTTAATTGATGCATCTTTGGCTTACGTTGGGCTCTCTCACCTAAGAATTGTGTAACAAAAGCTCGAGCTAGATCTTTGAAAGAGCCAATTAATTCTATTTTCAATTGTCTGAACTAATCTTTTATCAATCCCATTAAGGTTGAAGAGACTGTTAGACATAAAATTGTATCATATATTGTGTGAAGTTCCATCAAAGACTTGTACATGTCAAGATGCTCTATTGGGTCTTTCTTGCCATTATAAGAGTTTAATGGTTGGAACTTTAAACTTTTGAGGAAGTTCAAATGCCATGATTTTTTTAGTAAATGGGGTTTCACTAGCTCGATCAGTGCCTTGAGATCAAATCCTTTTGTTTCTCTAGCCTTCTCAATGTTTCTCATCTCATCTTGGATCCTCATCAACTTTGCATTCCAAGGAGAGATCTTGTGAGACCCGTAGTTAAAAAAGAAAGAGAATTCCTGGATAACTTGGAGTAATCTTGGACAAGAAGGAAAGCAAAAAGCAAGAGTTTTGAAGAAGGTTTTGAAAAAGTATTTTTTTGGTTAAATGGTTATTTAAGAAAAAAAACGATCATGTAAGAAGTTAAACGATCGTGTAAAAAAGTTAAGTGATCTTATAAGAAGAAAACAATCATTTAAAAAAGGACAAACGATCATGTAAAAGGATTGAAAACGATCGTATAGAAGGATGAATGATAGTGTAAGAGGTTGAACGATCGTTTAGGATGTTGGACGACTGTGTAGAAAACTAAATGATCATGTAAGAGAAAAAGTCAGATGATAAAGAGTTGAGCATTCTGAGAAGATAAGTTTAGCATTTCAAGAGAAATGTTTAATCCAGAGAAACAACTGGTTAAATGATGAGCTTAAGTTGGTTTGCATGGTTTGCTTAGTAGTAAGCCAACATGTGTCAAGTGTAAGGAGGGTGAGGCAAGCTAAGACAGGGTTAGGTGGTGACTAAGAAAATTAAAAGGATTAGAATAAATAAGTTTGGAAAGGATTAAAGAAGGTGATTGTTATTCTGAGATTTTATTAAGAGAAAAGCTAAGTGTTGTATTAAAAGATCGTTAGGTGAGAAGAAGATTATGGGTTGTTAGGCGTTCTGAAAGAAAGGAAAACCCAAGTGTTTTGTGAGTGATTTTCTAAATCAAATTTGATTTTAAGTTCCTTCCAATGTTTTTGATGTGTTGTGATTTATGGGCTTCACATTATACTCATGTTTTAAAAAGCATGTTTTACGTTGTTAAAGTTTTACAATAAGCATGTGAAGCTTTGTTTCAGTAAAGCATTATTTCAAAAGAAGGCTTTAATGTTATGTTTCAAAGTTAAAGTTCATGTTTTATTGATTATATTGAATGTTTTGATTGAGAGTAAGCCATTAGTCATATTCATATTAATGAGCTAGCTATTATGTGCATATAAGAAGTAAAAGCAACCATGTAGAAAAGGCTGCATGGTGGAATGAGGTAGGATAATGCATAAAAGATGTGTATTACGCCTTGACCTGAGCAATAAGAAGTGAACCAAGGCCATTTCAGATGCTGTTGATAAAAAAGACATCACAGAAGTCTAAAAGCGAGATGTTGAGTCTTAGTGTAAGGAATGATTTATGTTCTTAGTGGAAAGGAATAAGTGAGACATGTGTGTTTTATGTTTTATTGAAATGAGGCGTTGAAAGTCTGTTTATGAAACGAAAACGAATTTATTGATTAAATTGTAATTCCAAAAGGTTTTAAAAAATATCACTCACTAAGTCATAAACTTACGTTTTAAGTTTCTCTCCCCAGGTGCTAAGAAGCTAAGCGATCAGTTGGAAAGATAAGCGATTGTTTAGAAGGGTAAGCGGTTGGGTTGAAAGGTAAGCGATTGAGTTGAAGAGCTAAGCAATCAGTCAAGAAGCTAAACGATTAAACAAGGAACTAAGTGATCGTTGAAGACTGTGAAGGTTTTTGGCATTTCTTTGTTAAGCTCTTGTTTTGAGAATTTGTATATTATTATTTACTGTTGTAGAAAATTTTGGGTTTAAGTGAATAAAAGTTGTGGTTTGCATTATTTAAGTTGTTGTGGTTCTACTATTACTATTAAGTTTGCATGGTAATGGTTAATGGTTCAAAGTTTTTAAATCACGTTTCCTTTTGAACGACAAGTTTAAAGATCATGCGGTGCGGGGTGTGACAGATCTCGACCTCGACCAATGACTTGGTTCGTCATTTTTTCTTGATCAACCTTCAAAGGTCTGTTTCGACTATCTCTTCGTCCTTTAAGGTTCTAGTCAATCCTTGGTTTTTAGTGGGACTCCTCAATTTTGATCTCATCTTTCTGTCCTTAACTTCTCTCCTTGGCCTCGACTTTGATAGCCTCAACCTTAGCTTGAGTTGTTCGGCCTTGGCCTCAGCTCTAATTGCACCATTAGTTTGAGTCATTGGTTTTTCTAGTTTTGCTATGAGTAGCTTCATGTTGCTTTGATGGTCGAATAATCTCAACTCATTTCCTGAATTTTTTCAAAGGTCACCCTTTCCTTTGGCTTTATAACACGAGATTTTGTTTCTCCCACATCTTCAAGCATATGGGTTTTTTCCTTTGGCAAGATCACAAACTAAATAGATCCTTGAAGGGTTCTACTTGTCTAGCTAGAATCTTAAAGTAACTAAGTCAAATCGAGGCTGTGTTTGATTTTTTGTCCTCTGTAGGTGATGGTCTTGGTATGAGTCACTTCCATCCCCTTCTTATTCTTCACCCTCTTACTCGTATTCTGTAAGGTATGCGAATTATCAGTAGAACACTTCCCCACAAATGATGATAACTATTGATTCCAAAATTTGGATAAGAGTTAGTACATCTAACCTTCGCTTGACACCAACAATGAATTTTTTTGAAGAGAAGAAGAACATGGCCTATAAAAAAAAACATAAAAGATGCAAACTGGTGTGGTGCTTGCCACACACACTTTAATGCCTATGTTAGAAAGTCAGAAAATGTGAAAACAAGAGAGGATTTTAGAGTCTGACTAATTACCTCGTATGAAGTTATAATTACGTATTTATAGGAAAAATTAATCGACCTAGGGTATTCCCTAGAGTATTTGAGTTGTCTTATGATAATTAGATAACTAACCAGGCCAAAGGGCGCACCTGGTTTTGTGATTGACTAGGTTAGTTATTTCTCAGACTTAAAGTGTTACTTTGGGCTGGGCCCAGTTGGGCATTTGGCAACGGTGACCTCAACCTTGGCCTTAGCCTAGTCGCCCCTTTTCTTAGACCCACTTCAACCAATAATTGTCAGTTTTGGTTTTTATCATATTCTTCTTGATTTGATTATTTCTAAATGTCAATCATACTTCTTGATCCAAAATCACTCGTAATAATTGACAAATGATGTTAAAGTTGAGTCTTTTTTTTTTACTTTCCTTTAAACATGTTACATTCACAAGGAGTATCATGGGGAAGAATGACAAAGACGAGGAGGCGAGCTCACAGAACCTCATGTTCCAGATAAAGAAGAGAGCTCTTGGAGGCAAAGCTCTTTCCGTCTTTTCAAAGAGAAGTTGAATTTTTTCATTCATAGTTTAATAGAGAAAACCATAAAGATTTGCTATAATTTTTCGTTCAATGCGTTTTTGGAATGCAATTCACAACCTGCACATGAAGGACATATGATTTGCCTTAATTATAAAGGTTTTTCTTTTTCGATATTTTCAAAATGAATCCTTAAAAATACGGTATTTACACAAAATTTCCAAAATATATACAATTTTGTTCAGTTTAATTTTGTACCCAGAACCAAACTAAAAAATTTCTCTTTATCGGTGAAGGAAATAACTCATAAAATGAAAAAAAAATCGAACAAACGAACTTGGTCTGTCCAACCAATTGGTTTAGAACAAATTTTGAATGGGGAAAAGGGGTTGGTTGGTTTAGGGTTATTTGAAAAATTAGAGTTGTTTTGAATTTAAATTGGAAAAAATGGTGGTTTTAAAACAATTTAGGTAAAATAGCTTTTTTTTAATCATTTTTTATATAATTTTTAAATTTTAATGATTTATTAACCATTATATACTTAATGATTTTTTTATAATTTTTTTTTCAAATTCATATTTACCATTATATACTTCATTATATTTAAGTTATGATTTTGTAATAATTTATTATTCTTAATTTTTTTTATTTTTAATTGTTTTTTCACAAATTCATATTTACTTAATTATATATTAATGATTATATATTTAATTATTTTTTATTTAATAATTTTTAACTTAATAATTTTTGTAATAATTTATTTTTTTATTTTTTTATTATGCACTTCCATATTTTTGTAATATGTTTGGTAATTTTTTCTTTTATTTTATTTATATGTTTTTCTCCTCAATCTATTTTATAACAATCTTCATAATGATTTAGTAATTTTGTCAATAATTTAAGGTGTAGGGAATAATTTTTTTTTAAAAAAATTATATAATTAATCGATATGTTTTCCTTTTTTTCTTATTTGGGATGTATCGAGTGCATACTATAATTCTTAAATCTGACACCATTTTTAAAAATATTGATCCAAATATACAAGAATAAAAGTACATGTATTATGAACATTGTCAATTCTTTTAATGTTTTATTTATAAGTATGATTGATTAATTCTTTTAATGTTTTAATTAAATTTAAATTTTATGTATTTAGATCAATCTTTTTTAAAAAGGTGTCTATTTAAGATTTGTAGTATGAATTTGATACATCCATAATAACAAAAAAAAAAGAAAAAAGAAAACATATAGATTAATTACATAAATTTTTCAAAATTAATTTCCTAAAGCTTAAATTATTGGCAAATTTATCAAATCATTATAAACATTGTTATTAAATAGATTGAGAAGAAAAATATATTAATAAAATAAAAGAAGAAATTACCAAACATATTACAAAAATACAGAGTTGCATAATTAAAAAAAATAGGAATAAGAAATTATTACAAAAATTATTAAAAATCATTAAGTTTAAAATAATTAAGTAAATAATAGTAAATATGATTTTTATTTTTTTTAAAAAATAATTAAGTATACCATGATTAATAAATCCTTAAAATTAAAAATTATAATAATAAATAAAAAAGGAAAGAGAATAAAAATGGGTGAATTGATCTTTAAAGTAATTAAATAAAAAAGAATTCCCTAAATAAAAAAAAAAAACTTTATTTAAATTGTTTTAAAACTACGTATTTTTTTCGATTTAAATTCAAAACTATCTTACATTTTCAAATAAACAATTTGATAGATTTATAAATAAATACTGAAGGTAAGACTATGGCAATTTATTGGCAAAATTCAAATTTGAAAAAACACAAATCTCAAACTCAGCGGACCCTACAGCATTTCATCATCCACTAATAGTGTGTACACGTGGGCTCCACTCACCATATTTGTTCAAACTTCAAACCAGCGCTCTCACTTCCTCTCATTTCAAAATTATCGGGTGGACAATTCAATAACAATCCCCTGTATAAGTCCCCACCATCATTTTCCTGATATTCACTACAAAGTGTACTAACTAAATCCACGCGATTAATCACATCCCAAAACACCTCCATCCTCACCATACAATTTCGGACGATCCACTGATTCACAATACTTCGGGTCATACCCAAATATAGCTCCGCCAATCAGCCGTTTCCCCCCCTCCCCAACGGCGTCGTTTCTGGCAACGGCGTGCATTTCAATTCAATTTTGTTCATCCCGAGCGCCAAACAGTTGCTAGAACTGAAGTAAAAGGATAAAAGATCAGAGAAGAGTTGATAGTATAAAGAATCGGGTACATCATTCTTCAAGTTTTGAATTTCATTTCCCTCATTCTTGTTTCGAAGTTTTCTTGAAAAATGGAGATTGGATCGGGTGCGATTGGCTCTTCCTCCAAAGAGCAGCTTAAGATCTTTCAGGAATGGTTCG
>JBBPDI010000005.1:13972466-13995812 GCA_037974545.1 Cucumis variabilis | reverse complement strand
TTTTTAAAGAATTGCAAATATACCAAAATCTATTAATGATGGACTGATAGATAGACTCCTATATCTTGTAGTCTATTTGTAGTAAACTTTGAGAGATAGATAAAAAGTTTGTTAATCTGCAAGTTCTTTCAAATTGTGCTATATCTGCAAGTTCTTTCAAATTGTGGTATATCTGCTTGGTTTGATTTCTATATTTGCAATTATTGCAAATAAGTATCTATATTTTTTTCTGCTTAATTCTTGATTGATTTCCTTCAGGCTCTAGCCGCAGAGATGGCCCCTGACACTCGTGTAAACTGCGTCGCTCCCGGTTTTGTGCCAACACACTTTGCTGATTTCCTTGTGACTAATGAAGCCATTGTAAGTAACTATTATCTTGGTCTTTTTATTGCTCTGGACTGGTAAATATGTTTTACAGTTCCAAAGATGTATGTGGCTCAATATTTTCTTACTTAGTATAATTGGGGATTTGAACCAAATTCAGAGGAAGGAGGTTGAATCAAAGACTTTACTCAACCGGCTTGGCACGACTGAAGACATGGCTGCTGCCACTGCCTTCCTTGCATCGGATGATGCTTCATATATTACTGGCGAAATTCTGGTTGTAGCTGGGGGGATGCCTTCAAGACTCTAGCTCCTTTACGGTTTATTATGCTCAAGCTAAGTAAATTGGAACTGAAGGGTGTTTTATATGGTATTATGAGTTAGCTTTTGCAACAGAAAAAAGAAGAGAAAAAAAAAGAAATCTTATTTACCCCAATAAATTTTCTAGTTTAATTTGTGTAAATATGGCAACTTCTTGTTTGCCTGTTACTTCCCCAGAAAGAAGATAGTCAGTTTTTGGTTGTGTTTATTTAAGCGCATCTGCATATTTGATGGGTTGATTTATTTTTCATTTTTTTCATCAGTATTATATTATAAACACAATTTTAAACTACTCTTTGCTTCAACAGTAAACCTATTATTTCAAATGCTACTACTATCAATTGACTTTTTGATAACATCTTAAAACAACTCCTATTAGAGTAAAAATCTATTTTGAATTTTGAACGACAATGATGATCTAGAACAGTTTGGCAATGCTTTAGAATAGTGTGTCAAATCAAAATTTTTATTTTAAATCGCTGTTACACTATTTTAAATCCCAGTTTTCGTATGAATTTTTATTTTCAAGGCTTTCTACTTCAAAAGTAGTTTAGAAAATAAGGTTGGATTATATAGCAATATGAGTACTTTTTTAAACCAAACTTTTTATAATTTATTTATATATCACACATCATTTAATCTAATAAGGATTTATGTTTATAAGATATTCGTAAGTTGCCAAAACTAGACTATCTGTACAAATTGTGAAGGCTGTAATTTAAAAGTGTTAAAGAGAACAAAAGCATATGAAAGTATTGCTTCAAAAAATAAATAAATAAATAAATAAAATTAAAACATACGAGAGTACTTTTGAAAGAAACAATTTATAGTATGTTTGGGAGCTTAGTTTCAAAGTAGTTAGCCAATTCGAACTTAGTTTGATAGTTAAAAAGATTATCAATTTTGGGTTTTATTATTTTTTTTATAAAAATGACAAAGAAAAGGGTGAATTGAAGACTACACTAAAAAAACAAAGGTAAGTATATTATATTGTGAGTAAATATATAATGGTCATGGACATATGTGTAAACGAGTTAAATAAATGAATCACTGATATGGATGCAACTATGACATGTACGATTAATTAGGTGACTTGGAGCTAAGCTGGGTTTGAGTTGTGAGCGTATAAGTATGTCTGTAGAAGAGTTCAATAAGTGGCAAATTGGGTTGGATATATATCTAAACTGCTAGGAATTGGGTTAGTTGTGAGTGATAGAACTATAGCTGCCTGCACCAATTCTTCTCTAAATATTTTAACAATTGAACTTTTATTTGTTTATTTATTTTATTCTAAAAGACAATTCTATTAAAATAAAACAATTATAAATGCTTTAAGTAGTAAAAATATATATACAATGTACCCTAAACTTTTTTAGTTTTTATATTGAAGTGTACAGAAATCAAATGACAAATATATTGCATCAAATGACAAACATTTTAAAAAACGGTGAATATGACAAATATGACAAGTAATTAGTGATATCATATAGCTATCAAACGACTATTGAAAGACTATCAGATGGCTATCAGAGAGTTATCGACTTTTAAATTTGCTATTTTTGCAATTTAGAAAATGTAATAACATGGACCCTATAATCATAATTTGTTTTTGCTATTTTTGCAAGCGCCACAATAATATATCTGGAATTACAAAAATTTGGTTCAAGTTCGCACAATTAAAATACAAAAATCGAGAAAATATAATATTAAAATAATAAAATACAGTATATAAATAAAGAAAGAAAGAAATTAAGAAATTAAGAAATTAAGAAAATTAAAATCTCAAAGTTTTCACTTTCTCCCACGGTTCTCTAAGTTCTTTGAAATTCTCTCAAATATTAGTGTAACTTTACAAATGCATCAAATCCCTCTATTTATAGGAAAAATGACAAGTATGCGGTGGTTTACATGGCCACTAAGAGATGATGTCTTCACGATACATGTCAAAGGTGTTGGATGATTAAGAGGGTGACAAGTGGCTATGGACACTAAACTTGATTAAATAATGGACATCTATTTAATATAATATTTATAACAGTTAAGATTTTTTAGCTTTACATGTCTTAGTCTTGAATAGGAGTGTAAACAAGTCGGGAGAGATTCTCAACCCAACTCATATTTTTAGGTTGGTTGGGTTGGCAACCTGAATTAATTTTTCAACCCAACCAGTAAAATATGGGTTGGGTTGTCGGGTTGTATTGTCAGTTTTTGTACCATACAATCGTTTAACTTTTTATACTATCACGATCATTTACGCTACAACCTCCTACAAAATCATTTAGCTTTCTATACGATCATTCAACCTCTTACGATCACTTAACTTTCTATACGATCGTTTATCCTCTTACGCGATCATTTAGCTTTCTACTTTCAAACGGTCATTTACTTCTTATACGATTGACTAACTTTCCATATGATCGTTTAACTTTCTACAAGATCGTTTAACAAAATACTCATAACTTTACTATTATAAAATAAATAATATATATGTATATTTTTTAATTTGGGTTGGGTTGAGTTGAACTGAATTTTTTTAACCCCAAGCCCGACACTCAACCCAACCCCAAAAACCAAAATTTTTAATCTAACTCAAACCAATCCATATAATATGAGTTGAGAAATTTGGGTTGTCGGGTTATTCAGATTGAACTTACACCCCAAGTCCCAAATTTTGAAAGTGTAATTTTTTAGTCAGTTTAATAAAATTTAAAAGATATTAAAGTAATTTTCTAAAACTATTTTAAACTTGGGATATTAAAGAAGAGTGAGTGATGAGGAGGGATGTCAAGTGGGAAAATAAAAAATAATTTATATAAATATAACAAAACTAAAAAATACTTACGACCTGTGTAACAAAAAATTAAAGCCCATGAAACCACAATTATTTTTTCATAAATTCCATATTTGCCCTTATTGGTTTTGAATATTGTGTGACGATTCTTCACTTCTTTTTCTCCTTTTTATTTGCGATTTTTTTCATATTTTTTTTGGATTTATTCACTCCTCTTTGTTGAAAATAATGTCAGAATGTCGAACTAATGAATCGCTTTATCGTGACAAACCACTACCATAAAAGCAATTCCGGTCGACCGAGGTGCCATTCATGTTGGTGGTTGCTTCCCATGGTCAACATAACTCTCCAACTCGAATTTGCACTCGTCAGAATAAGGAATATAAATAAACCAAAATTATGCTCAGAACAAGATTTGAAGAATATTACAAATGGAGATGGAAAGAAAAATAGGAGAGAAGATTCAGAGGAGTGGATTTTTGATGCTATGGAAATGCTTGAGAGGCAAAATATTTATACTGAAGAGCCTTAACTAATAAGCCTAAAACTAAGACAAGCCCAACGACCCACATGCGGTCCAATCAAAGATATGGTTGATGAACATTGAAGGTGACCCAATTGCTAAAGAACCGATCGACGTCGACGCTGAAGGGTGTGTCAAAACTGTCAGTCGAAGGTTATGCTGAAGAATGTGTCAAAACTGACACTAAATAGGCTTTGGGTCCACAATCATTTCCTACCATCCCCCACAAATGGTTGTAGCAGCAAAGTTACCAGGTAGACAAATGAGATTTTAACAATTTAGTTTTGAGCTAAGATAGGATATTAAGCTTAAATATTAATATCTAAAGATTTGAATGATGCACAGTAAAGCAAGACAACAACCTCGTTAAAGAGAGTGAATTACATCTTGAACTTTCAATAACACTGGTTGGGGCCCTCACAACAAGCTTTATTCCTGGTTTTTTTATGCAATATAGCATTGTACATATTATGGCCATGCATATGAACCTATATTCATTGGAAAATCTCTAAAAAGAGACCTTTAAACTCTTTCATAGAAGGCGGCCTCACCTTCACTATCACGTTATGTGTGCCTCATCAAGTTTGTCAAAGCAAACCACTAAAAAAGAGCCATGAAGACTTCATCATTATCCATACAAATTATGGACCATTCAAAAGGTTCTAGTATCATCCATCAAGTCCATTTAAGAACTATCCACATAATGGGTTATGGACCATCAAGTCTATTGGAACAGACCACTTAATAAGAGGCTATGGACCATCAAGTCTATCACAATATAGACTACCCAATATCAAGTGCTATGGATCACTAAAGGGCTTTAGGCCTATGTTCACTGAGGAATTTAGAAGGGTAATTGTAATTGATGACCATTTTAGCAATAATAATTAAGGATATAGCAACATTTAAAAAATGCAAATATAGCAAAACTATCGTTGATAGACTTGTATCGCTGATAGACTCGTATGAATCTATCAATGATAGACTAATATTTGCAACATGGTCTATCGATGATAGACTTCTATCATTGATAGAATTTGACAAATTTTGCTATATTTACAAATTTTTAAAATGTTGTTATATACTTAATTATTTTGAATCTAATTGCTAAATTTGCAACTATCCCAATTTAGAACCACTTTTCTAGTTAGTCCTTTGGTTAAAGGATCAGTCAGGTTCTTCTCAAACCAAAAAAACTATAAGGAAATAGTTCTTTCCTTTAGTAATTATTTTATAATCCCATATCTAAGATGTATATGTCCTCTTTTACCATTATAAACACTTTTCTTGACAATACCTATGGCAGCCTGTGAATCACAGTGTATAGACATAGGTACAGATGTCCCACAATGGTACATCTCCTAGTAGGCCTTTAATCCACTTAGTCTCTTGTCTTGCCATTCTAATTCAATAAACTCGGATTCTATAGTGGATCTAGCTATGCAAGTCTATTTTGCTAACTTCCAAGATATTGATCCACCTTCGAGCAAAAAATACATAGCCACTAACAGAGTTAACCTCATCCTTATTTGTAACCCAGTTTGCATTAAAATATTCTTCTAATATAGTAGAAAATTTGTTTAAGTGCAATTAGTAATTTTTGTTCCTTTAAGATATCTCAACAAATGAGGTAAAGCATTCTAGTGGTATCAATCAAGTTATGTGTATATATACTTAATCTACTGATAGCATATGCAATATCATGTCTAGTGAAATTATTAAATACATAACATTACTTATGATCTTTGCATATTCAGGTTGAGACACACTATCTCCCTTGTTTTTCTTAAGATGTTTACTAGTTCTAACTAGAGAAACATTAAAGGAATCAAATTTCTTTAGTATTTTTTCATCCTAATGAGATTGACACAAGGACAAACCATTTTAAGTTTTCCTAATTTTAACACCAAGAATTATGTCTACTTCTTCTAGGCCTTTCATTTCAAAATGTGATGACAGGAACAACTTGGTATTATTTATTAATTCCATGTTTGTTCCAAAGATCAACATGTTATCAACATACAAGCATATTATTACACAATCAACTCTAAAAAACTTTGAATAAACACATGTATAAGAAGAATTTACCTTAAACCCAATTGCTTGTTAAAGTATTATTAAATTTTTCATAACATTGTTTAGGAGTTTGTTTAAGACCATAGAGAGATTTTTAAAGTTTACCTACTTTATTTTCTAGGCCAAAAAATTGGAACCCTTCTAGTTGTATCATATAAATTTCTTCTTCTAAATCACTATTTAGAAAAGTAGTTTTTATGTCCATTTGGTGAATAAGAAGACTATGTATGGCAGCTAGTGCAATCAAGACCCTAATCGTAGTTATCTTGGTTTCAGGGGAATACGTGTCAATGTAATCAATATCTTGTTTTGAGTATACCCTACCACTTATAATCTAGCCTTATATCTTTCTATTGACCCATCTAGTCTTGTTTTTCTTTTGAAGATCCACTTACACATAATTGGTTTACTTACTTTGGGAAGGTCTACTAATTCTCATGTTTGATTCATGGTTAGAGTATCCAGTTCACTCTTAATAGCTTCCTTCCACATACTCGACTCTATAGAGTTTAAGGCTTTTTGATAAGTTTTACTAATAGCTGAAGGGTTTTCAAGATCATGCATACTGCTAAACAAGTAAGGTACATACCGAGATTTAATTTTATTTAAAGGAAAAACATGTTCAAATAACTCTGCATCCCTAGATTCATTTATGGTTTTATCATTTAAACACAAACCTATATGAAGCATTATTTTGAGCATAACAAATAAATATACAGCCAAAGGTTTAAAACCCTATTGTAGATTTCTTCAATGCAAGAAATGGTACCTTAGCCAAGCATCCCCAGACTTTCAAGTAAGAAAGATTTGGTGTATATCCTTTCCATAAGTTCGTAAGGAGTTTTATCTAGTTTTCTGTGAGGAACCCTATTAAGAACAAGACATGCAAATAACATGACTTTTCCCCACATGTTACCAGATAATCCAAAACTTAATAACATAGCATTCATCAGTTCCTCAAGGGTTCTATTTTTTTGCTTCGCTATACCATTTTGTTTTGGTGAGTAAAGAGCAGTAAATTAATGAATAACATTTGATTTACAAAATTTCTAAAGATATTTATCACTATATTCACCAACTTTATCTGATCTTAATCTTTTTGGCTTAAATTTAAAAAACATGCTACCAACTTCATCTTTTGTTTTTATAAGATAAATCAGTAAATCTAGAAAAATTACTAATAAAAGATATATAATAATTTTTTCCACCTCTACTGTAGTGTTTTTGAAGTCAGCTAGATCATAATGGATTAATTCTAACAATTCAATACTTCTAGTTACAACTGGTTTGAAAGATTTTTTAAAAACTTTACTTTCTACACAAACATGGTATTTACTAGTTTCACGTGATTTCGATGCATTAATTAGTCTTAAATTTCTAAGCTTCTTAAATCTCTAAGCTTTCTAATTAATGCAAAATTTACATGACCTAATCTACCATGCCATGATCTACATATTCAACTATGTAAGCGAAACTAGAAGCATTTGCATTTATCAAAACGGTGATGAGTACAAACAAACCATTAGACAAGTACCCTTTACTGACAAATTCTCCATTTTTGGTGAGGACAACCTTGTCATCTTCCAGTATAATATTAAGACCCGCCCTATTCAACAAACTTCGAGACACCAGATTTCTACGTAGGGAAGATACATACAAAATATTACTCAAAGATAAAGTTTTTTTCCAGAAATCAATTTCAAAATAACCTTCCTTTTCCCAAGTACTCCTATAGTAGCTAAATTTCCCATGAACGCATTCTCCATTTGCAGTGTGCTAATAGTCATGGAGAAGTTTATGATTGTTGCAAAAGTGTCTTGAAGCTCCAATATCGAGAATCCAATCAGTCTTATTTTTAATTAGATTGATCTCCACAACAGCGCTCCTATGACATTGTCATCTAGTTCAACAAGATTGGCTTGTGGTACTGGTTTTTGGTTTAGTCTCCCTTTCCTTTGATGGGATTGTTAATATTTGTGTCCCTCTTTTCCAAAGACATTGCATATTAACTTCTACTTATCAAATTTTTTTCCTAGCAGCCTTGAATTGTCCCTTCTTTTACGAGGTTTTTCCATTCTGCCTTTTAATCTGCTTAGACATGTGTCTATTAATAGTAGAAGATTCAACGAGGAAAGCATTATCAAAATTTAGATTGTAGAAGCGAGCTTATCTTTCAATCTTATTGCTTCTTCTGTGCGCATATGGCTGATCAACTCCTGAAGTTTCAAGTCCTTTTTGTACATCAGGTGATTTCGGTAGTTGTTCCATGATAGAGGAAATTTCTCGAGCAGTACATTCACTTGGAGTATTTCACACATTTTCATTCCTTCAGATAGAACATTTGCCACCAGGTTTTCATATTTGTGAATCTATTCCACAATAGGCTTGTTGTCTATCATCTGGAACTGTAGCCACTTTTCAACAATGTACTTCTTATGACCTGCATCATCTCCACCATATCAAGATTCCAAAATGCTCCAGATATCCTTGACAGATTTTTTAGCCATGAACATATTGAACATTGGATCTGACATGTGGTTCAAAAGACGACCGCGAACTGTCTTGTTGTCCTTTGCATATTTCTAAGGATCGCCTATGGATAATTATTTCACTTGGTTCGACAATGACAGGAGGACCCGTGGATGATTCTGGATTAGAAGTAGGTGTCGGAATGGTTACTGAAGGATCATACGGTAAATTGGTGGTAAGAACATAGTCGACTTTCAGTTGCTCAAAATAGATCAATAAGTTTTAGACTATTAGCGGTAATTTTTTTCCATCAAGCGGTTTGAGTTTAGAGAGATTTGACAGAACTTTGTTGGAGGTCTTGATAAACATTGTGCTAATTGCTTTCAGATTGTTGAAAATGAATGTTAGAAGCATGCCAACCTAATGAATCACTATGTCGCGACAAATCACTGCCCTGAAAGAAATTACGACTAACTGAGGTGTCATCGTGTTGCAGGTTGCTCCCCAATGTTAGCACAACTTTTCTACTAACACGTGCACTCGTCGGAATAAGGAATAATAACAAACCAAAATTATGCTCAGAACAATATTTGAAGAATATTAAAAAGGGAGATTATGCTCAGAATAACAATTGAAGAATATTAAAAATGAAGATGGAATGAAAAATGGGAGAGAAGATTCAGAGGAGTGGATTTTCGATGCTGTGGAAATGGCTGAGAGGAAAAAAAAAATTATAGTGAAGAGCCTCAACTAATAAGCCTAAAACTAAGGCAACCAACGACCCACATGCGACCCAATCAGAGATATGGTTGATGAATGCTGAGGGCGGCCCAATCACAGAAAAACTGGCCGATGTTGACGCTGAAGGATGTGCCAAAACTGTCGGCCGAAGTTAATGCTAAAGAATGTGCCAAAATTGATGCTAAATGGGCTTTGTGCTCACAATCATTTCCTACACTCTTCATATTATTAATTCTTATTCTTCGTGATCCCATTTGATATTCTTGTTCAGGATTATTTTCATTTCTTCTTCCCGTATTTCTTCCTTCTTTGTCATCTTTATCTTCCTTTTTCTTCTTTGGTACAAAATCTAAACGATTTTGGTACATGATCATTACCAATATCGTTTAGATTTAGTACAATTAGTATTGTTTACCAATATCAATATCATTTGGATTTGGTATAATTAATATAGTACACCAATATCAATATCGTTTAGATTTGATACAAGATCATTTAGATTTGGTATAAAATTGTTTAGATTAGGTACAAGATCGTTTAGGTTTGGTACAAGATTATATTGTACCATGATCATTTTAACAAGATCTAAACGATTGTGTACCACTATCTAAATGATCATGTTCCAAGTTTTTGCACAGTGTATGATTGAGTAATTGCAGGGTATTTATGTTATTTCACGTTGTGAGCTTCTGAACTTTTTCTGTTTTTAAAATTGTTCTATACAGTGGAAATATTTTGACATTTTGTTTTTTTTTTTTTAGAAAAAACCCAAAAATGAATGTATTATTATTATTATTATTATTATTTTAATTTTATTTTCAATTTCAATATTGGTTCATAATTTGTTTCCTAATATATTTATAAACCATTCATCAAACTGATCCAATAAATGTTGAGTTAGAATAATTTTTTAAAGAAAATAACTGAGTTTAGTTGAGTATAAACTATTTTAATTAATTTATAAGTAGATTTTAAATATTATAAATTTGTATAATTATTAATTTATAATATGTTATAATATATATTTTAATTTAACATAAAATAATTTCGGTTTCTAATTAATTGAGTAATTATTTTAAATGAAAAAATTGATAAAAAAATACTTTTAATTATAGCAAAATATCGTAATCTATTAGTAATAGATATAATGGCTGAAGATGATAGTAATCTATCAGTGTTTATCACTTATAGACGATGTCATTTTGCTATATTTACAAATATTTTAGTTCGTTTTTTGTTATATTTAAAAGCGATCCTATAATTTAACCAACATTAATAACAAAAACTTTTGAAATACAAAATTTAAGGTTTTTTAAAAAATATAACTAAACGGAAAAAGCCTAACAAGTCCACAATGAAAAATTTCGGAATGCCCCCGTCAACATGCGATTAATTGATACTTAGTGCCATACACGATCTTGTACCAAGATCATTTAGATTTGGCTACACGATCGTTGAGATTTTCTTACCTAAATCTAAACGATTTTTTTTCAAGATTTCTTTATACACGATGGTTTACATTTGGCTAATCTTTGGTAATTTATATTTGATCATTTAGATTTGACTATTATTTGGTACACAATCATTTAGATTGGATATTCAATTATTTAGATTTTATCGTTTACATTTTAGTAACCAAATCTAAACTATTTTTTTCAAAATTTTTTGGTACATCATCGTTTAAATTTGGCTACCAAATATAAACAATTTTTTTTAGATTCTTTGGTACATGATTTTTTTGATTTGACTATTTTTTTTACACAATCATTTAGATTTGGCTACCCAAGATCCTAACTATTTTTCTTTCAAGATCTTTAATATTTGTCACACGATCTTGAACAATTAAATAATAGTTTAAAAAAATAATCTTGTATATTTGGTACATGATCTTGAACCAAATAACAGTTTGAAAAAAAATTAAAACAAAAAATTGTAGAAAAAGAGAAAAAAACAATGAAAAAGAAAAGAAAAATGGTGGAGGAAAGAATATGGAAAAGAAGGGTAAACCTGGAATATTTAGAAAAATAGTCAGTTTCATGAGCTTTTTGATTTTGTTACACGTATATTAAATCTTTTGATATTTTGTTATATTTATGAAAATTAATCCAAGATTTAAGATCTTTCGAAGTAAAATTAAACATTTAAAAGTAGATAGACAAAAAATAAACCAACTTCAAATTACATGGACTTAAATGATATTTTAACACGTATTGATTCGAGTACAAACACTCCTCTCATCATTTGAATTAAAAAAAAGTACAGCATTATATGTACTAACATTAAACAAATGCAGCTCATAAAATAAGTTTGTTGAACGAAAAAAGAAAAAAACAAAGAAAAATGCTTTAAGATTACAAGTGGAAAATGATCTCTCATTTAAGTCAGTCTTAAAGTGGAATTAGGTTTTAGAAGACTGACTTAAATGAGATTGAACATTAATATCAATTATGGTTGAATTTGTATGGAATCTATTTTTGTGGATTCAATAGACTACTAGGGATGTTATTATAATTTTATAAAAGAAGTAAAAAAAATGGATAAGTTTTTTATATGCTCAAAATTTGGAAAAAATCTCGGATCTATCTTTGTTGGAATTCCGGCTTTAATAAGATTACTTGATCATAAAAAGGTTCGAACTGAACCGTACAAGACTGATATGTGGTTCAAATTTGATGGCAAGTGAAAAATAAGCATGAGGAATATTAGGGAATTCAAGTTGAGGGAAGGAAAGAACTTGAATTTATTTCTCAATTTTTTCATCTTCATGATTTTTCTCTCATATTTTCTCTTATTATTTTTGTTATGAATTATTTTTTGAAATATCACTCCAACCATTTCGGTTCACTAATATCCATTCAGTCAATACATTCAAACTTCAATATACATATAATAATCAAATCCTTTCAGTCAATACCTTCAAATTTCAATGTAGAGTCTAGTAGGAGAAATTCCTTACAACTACTTAAGCTCTTTTCTCAAACTAAAGTCCAACAAAGCAACCTAAACACAAGTAAACAGGAAATCAAACATTTTTCCAAATAATTTCATCTATCTAATTCACCCAAATGTGAACTTGACAACTTACCCACGTCAATGAAGAATCGAACCCAACCCAAAGCTATTGGAAATTCAAGGATTCGTTCGCTAACTTCAAACAGTACCTTCAAGAATCAAACATTGCTACAAAAGATTAATCCAACATTAGCATTTAACAATAGCTATGAAGTCAACAAAACCCAAAATCTCATTTTTACCAAACAAAACTCACTACAATTCACAGCAAGAAAGAGGCAGTGACGCATGAACTGAATCGAATGATGGAGTGCAAAATAGATCTGAGCGGTTGGCTTGGAGGTGGACTTTGGCTTGAAATTTCACAGCTAGAAGAGGAGGAGTCACGTGATGGCATTTCACAAACGAAAATAGATCATAGCAGAACGCACACTCGATTCAGACTCGAATGCATGCTCGACTCCGATTTGAACAACACAAAGTGGAGGCTTTAGATTCGACGAGATAGGAGCGGCTCGGCTAGCAAAAAATGGAAGACAAACGAAGATGGATTTGGCCAGTCGATCTCATTCAACGGTGCATGAAATAGAGACGACGACACGGGCATAGTCGACTTGATGTCGGATGAAATGGAGGACGATTGTGTACGACGAGTGAAGACAGAGACGGTAAGCGGTGAGGCTTCAACGAAGAAAACCAAGGGCGACATGCGGGTGACTGAAGAGACGACGGCTAGGGCACGAGAAAGAAGAAGGAATGAGGAAGAATGAGGGTGGCATGCGTGTCACACCGCAAACCGTACTATCAACGAAAATAGCGAAGTAGTAGGAATAAGATGTGAGCTTGTTACAACTTTGAAATTTTCTTATCGCAAAATATTATTCTCAACTCCTTTTATACTATCAACAAAACTTAAAAAGCAACGGTGGTCAACCTAAATGGCAAGTATAATAAATACCTATTAAAGCGTTTATTAATAACATGCATTTGATACATAATTATAACACTTTGACCAAACAACCAATGCTTTATTTCCAAAACGTCTGGAGTCATCTCGTTGCAAATTCTTCAACCTTCTCTACTTGGCCTAAACGCTTGATCCTGAAAGATGAATTTTTGAAAGAATGTCTAAAAAACTGAGGTTTTATGAAATCTTTTTCGCAATACCTTTTCATAAACATCATTTCACATAAATAACATCAAATGATTTCATCTCGCATAAACCTTTCTTTATGCTTAACATATTCATAACATAACAATTTCACATAAACACATATTAGTTAACATTCATTTCTTTCTCCAAGGATCCCAGATCGTTCTCTACGCTTAGTCTCATTGCCTCACGTTGACGATTGTATCAACAACATTCGAGAATGTATAGATTCATCCTTGTTGCTCAGACCGCTAAGCTTTATACGCTCCTTTGAATGCATAAGCCAACTTCTTATCGCCATGTGGTCCGTACACCCCATGGAGTCCTTGACTCTTTATGTGCACACCACACATTATAAAAATCCACTAATGGTTTAAAAACCATTTCATAGCATGGAAATCATAATCATAAAATCAAGCTTTAACACTCTTATTTGAAACATTTTCAAAGCTTCTTTTTGAAAAACTTTCTCATTTGAAATCATCTTTCAAAATAGTAAAGCGGACCACAAAACATTTAAGAAGAAAACCACTCACCACACTTTAACAAAAATTCTCCTCTTCCTTCTATACTCATGAAGAGGGAAGAGATATTTTCTTAATCTAACACGTTAACATTTGTCGAATCAGATTTGACATTTTCTTAGTTAGACCTTACTTCTCGCTTAACCCCATATCGAAAATAACTTTAACCACAACAATTTTTGTGAATAACCTTATCGCGTTGTTATATATGTTTACAAGAAACCTTTCTCGCGAACTAACCAACTTTTACTCGCTTAGAACACTTATCGTGAATTTAAACTTCAAGGCTTCCTCGCAGACTTCTTCATTGTGAAACTCCTTGTTCTTATCGCGAAGACTATCCAAATCCCTAGTCATTTTAAAACTTACGTTCTTTTGAGAGTGTTTAGACTTATAGATTCTACTGCAAGTCCTTGTTTTCTCAAAAATACCTCACAAATTAACTTCTTAATTGCAAAACTTATTCTAACAATAAATGATTTTATCGCTTAATCTTTTATGCGCATATATTAAAAGGTCAATTTCTATAGTAGTTTTAGCCGAAATATTACTTCCTATACTAGAATTAAAAACGAGTCTCACAATATGAAACAATGAAGAAATAATATTAATGTTAATATTAATATTATATTAATATTAATAATTATTATAATATATTATTATTATATTATAAACATTATTACTTTCTTCTTTTTATTTTTTCTTTCCCTTTTCTTTTCTTTCTAAATAACATCCTCTTATCTTACTCCAAACTCCAACAAAAAAAACAAAAAAAAATTAACACCCAAAGATTTTTAAAATTTAATAAACTAAGATAATTAGATTGAGAAAGAAATATCTAAATTTTGGACGTTACATTTAATCTCAAAATCTTCAAATGAATTGAACATCTCAAACTTGATCAATGTGTTTCATTTAAAAATTTAACATATATAAGCTAAATTTGTTCGACTTCTTACTATATATGTTTATGTTGAAAGAATGAAACCCTTCAAACCAACACCGAAAGTGATTGAATTGCGTGCTTTGAGTTTTAATGGAATAAAAAATAAAAAATAATACATGAAAATATTAAGCATATGAGATTTATTTACTTTTGATGGAAACTCTTTCTAGTACATGCATATTTTCTTTTCTTATATTATCTTCCTCGCTGTGTCTCTTGGCAGGCACCAGTTTGTGATAACCTTTGTATATAGGATCAAATGGGAGATGGAAGAAGGAAGAAAATTCTCAAGGATCACTCCTTTATTATTTTGAAAGGGAGGTAGTGTACCGATTTGTGTCTTAAATCTCGTAGTTTGTAATATATTAAAAAATATTTATTTAATAAAATAAAGAGTTGTTTTATTTGACCATTACACTTGTGTAACTCCATCCAATAAACTAGGATATTCAAGGTTATTTATTGTAACTTGAACAATATGTAGTAGACGTATATGTGTATCCTATTATTTTGAGGACACTATGGATACAACTCATTTTGAAAATATTACAACCAATTTGAATCCTATAGATATGACTCACTTTGGAAATATTACAAATGATTTGATCCAAATCGTTCATGTGGAGACATGCAAGTGAGGGTAATCTATACAAAGTATTTGTATAAGACCATATCATAAAATAATTGACCTCTTGTTATGACTCCTTGACTAATGAGACTCTCATTCCATAAGATGACCATAAGTAACTCGACCTCAATCTTTAGTTACGAACTCCTTTCTATGAGAACAAGCCTTTGATTTATATGGGTGAAAGTGGTTTGGGTCTCCAACTCAATAAATTTACCATTTTAAGGATATGTTCAAGTAGGGAGCTGGAAACATAGATTCACAAGATGAAATTCATCTACTTACCCACTTCTTCTTGTCTTAGGATAAGTAAATGAATTCTTCCTTTAAGCGTTGACTTCAAGTCTTGAAGAATGAGGCTCTTGATCTCTCTTATTGCCCAAGAGGAATTTGTAATAAGTTGTTCCTCAGAGTATCAGTGGAACTTAACGAGTAAAAGGTAATTATAAATGTAAAATGCTAATATGATTCAACTCTAATTACAAGCAATTCATGAAGGGTTGTTATATACTAAATAATGATTATAACCATAGACACAAAGATAATCTAAGTAAAAATAGTGCAGTTATGGGTCTTTAGTGGTGATATGAAAACTCTAGGATTTAAAAATTAAGAACCCACAATCAATAAGTCCCTAACAAAAAAATTCTGAAACCCCTAAGTCTATTTGACAACCATCCAAATGGAAAGACTAGAACTAGGTTACCTTTTGATCGAAGACCGAGATAAGACTCAAGATTTGAACACTCCACATGCAAAATAATCGTGTTCATGCAAAATAATCATACTTATCTAAATACTCAAGCATGCAACTCTAAATCAAGAATTACAAAGGTTGGTAATGAATCTTTGTCATCAATATAGAGGCCGTAAATCTCATTCCAAAATTCAATATGCCAATTTTTTTTACAATCTAATTAATATCAGCTTTAAATATCATCCTAATAAAAAACCCTAATTCAATATAATAAAATAACAAAATTAGTTCTACTTAAATAGTATTAAAAAGGATAAAACTGGAAAATACTAAAATGACATCAAAATTATTAAATAAAATATAAATAGTAATGTGATGTTTGGGTGGTTCATATTATCCTCTATTTCTTTTGAAAGATCGATCCTTGAAACCAAAATCAAAGCTTTGTAAACCGTCTTGAAGTCACGAGAAGAAAATGAGGTTAATCTCGTTAGATTTCTCTTGAATGGTCTCTTGTGCAAAGCATTCTTGAAATCATGAGATGTCAAAGGTAGACATCATCTGTGTTTCTCCTAGTTTTGAAAGAATATTGATCTTTCTAATCTCCATTTCATTTTTTACCCTAATAAGAGCTTGGGCCACTCGTAGAGCTTTGCTTTAATACATTTACTTCACTCAAAAATTCAAAAGCAAAAGTAGACAAACTTGGTGGAAGCTCACCTATTAGAAACCAACTTTTTGGTTATCCTAAAAAAATTTTAAACTCACATTTTTTGCTTTTCTTTCATCAATATTTGTATATTTTTCTTTTTCATATATTTTGGTTACTTTTGTCTTAATGTTATGCCTTTTTTCTTCTAGCTCACAAGTTTTTCTTCTCTTAGAAGCAATGATACAATAGTAGAATTAAATGTTACTTTTGACTTTATTAGACTAGAAAGTACATTAGTCTCAAGTACACTACCATCTTCCTCTACTCCACTACCATTAACACATGCTTTTCTAGTAATAAGTAGTTCAACAACATTGCCAAGATTACAATCATACGAGTCATTGCAATCTAATGGCTTAGTAGACAAAACATCATGTGTATTGACACAATTCATTATTACACTTCTCTTTACTAGTGGTGACAATAAAATTGAGCTTAGGTTCACTACAAGAAAAAGAGGATTTTCCAACGTCTTGACTGACGTCAGAAAATAGGACGTCACAAATGAAGCAAATATCTATGTAGGAAATACTGTGTTGGTGTAGGTAGTCTTCTCTCGCGTGGCCATCCACGGTGTCGGGCTATATCGACCACTTTATGTATTTAAAATTTTCTATTAAACTTTCCCCGACACACTTATATTAGACGTCGGGGAAGATTAAATATATTACTTTATTATAAACAATCCCCAACATTATGGAGAAGGACGTTGGAGAAGGTCTGACACAATGATGCGACCATTGGATATACCCTAACACCGTCGCAGAAGACGTTGACAATCGCTTAAATAATTATATAAATATTAGCATTTTTTGACGTCGGCTTTGACAATGTCAGCAAAAGCTTGAGAAAATTATATAATGTTTATACTTTCTCCGACACTGTAGAATACGACGTCGAAAAACAGTTTAGAAAATTATATAATTATTATACTTTCCTCTACACCATAGTACACAAAGTTGGCGAAAGCTTAGCAATTAATTTTATGGTTGGATATGCCCCAAAGCCATGAGTAAAACTTTGGGAAAGGGTGTTTAGGCTGACGTTTTTGAGCTGCATCGGCCTTTCCTCGCACTATTAGTTCAGTGTTCACAAAACATAGAACCCACACACGAAAGAGAAAAGGAGAAAGAGAAAGAGAAAGAAGAAGAAGGAAGATGCCAGCCGCCTGGGTCCGCTGCTCACCGTCGTGCTCCACCCTCATCTTTTGTCATTGAAAACTTGCTTGGTATAAGATTTTTTCATTTTTTTTGTTTTGATATCATGAAAATGATGTATATATTTTTTAATGTATGTATTACACAAATGTAAGTGTAATGTGTATTGATATTATATGTAGTTTGAAAAACATTGTATGTGTAATGTATGTATGTATGTTTAATGTATGTATATGTAATGTATGTATGTGTAATGTATTATTTACTGTATGTTCTTATGTGAAAATGTATGATTTTTTATATGTAAATTTGAGATTGTATGTGTAAATTTGATATTGTATGTTGATATTATATAGTGTATGTGTAATGTATGTTTATTAAAGATTTTAATACGAATTAGATATTTAATTTGATAGTTAATTTAAATTTGAGTTTGAATATGAATTTATGCTTAATTTCAATTCGAATATAAATTTGAATTTAAAGTTGAATACGAATTTGAATTTTATGGGTAGTTATGATAGCCTATTTATTCATGTCAAAATTTGTTTCTAATGTGTTAATAGTTTTGAGTTTATTAGGTAGCTTTTAATTAAATATGTATGAAGTGTTAGGTATGTTGGAATTGGAGATTTGAACTTAATTTTAGTGCAAAATTGGAGAATGGACAATATAGCTTATTCATGGAGTAAGTTGGAGTAGATTGGGAGGAGAGACATAAAGCTAATCCAACCTATTTATGTTTTAGAACTTTTAATGAGATGGAAAAGAGTTGGATGAAATTTAAGGATAGATTTTCAGTTGAGTACAGAGGAGTTTTCCTAGTTTTAAAGGTTACAAAATATCACATCAATAATTACAGACAAATAAGGTGTCTATACAAGAGATGTATGAATTAAAATTAGGACTTATTTGAGGGTGTGTTGTGACATCTATTAACCACTGGAATAGCCTCCTCATACATAGACTACGTGTATCATGGAGAGCCTGTGAACTTGCACAGAGGTATGCAAAGACTTGATGAAGGAACAAGTAGTAGTAATAATCCTTTTGATGAAAGAACTAGGAGTAACCCATTTTCTAAAAAAAACGAAATGTTGGGTATGTTGCATGATTTACAAGTTGATATTGAACACGTAGAAGAGATGGGGGAAGGTTTAGAAAATGAAATGTCATTTATCAGTGGGGTAGTGAACAAACGTAATATTTCAAGAGTTATTAAAACAAGCAAGTCGTGAGCTAAACCTCGACTATTCAGAATTTTCATCCCTAAAATTTTTCGTTACGATGATGCATGTGAAAGTTCAAATGGTTGGAGCAACAAGTACTTCAACATGATGTTAGAGATAATAAGACGTACGTTTCCAATGTGTGGTACCAATGTTCCTAGTTCATTCTACAAAGCCAAACAAAAATTGCGTGAATTGGGCCTTGGATACAAGACTATCCATGCCTGTAAGTATGACTATGTATTATTCTAGAAAGAGGTTGGAGATTTGCAACAATGTTAACTTTGTGGTGTGTCTCAAGACAAGGTTAGTTCCAACAGATCATCAAGAAAAAAAATTCTGCAAAAAGTATTACACTACTTTCCGTTGGTGTCGAAATTACAACACTTATTTGTATCGCAAGAAAGCTCAACGGACATGAGAGGACATAAAGATAAACATGTGGAAACAGAGGATGTGCCAGACATCCAGCTGATGCAAAAGGGTGAAAGTACTTTGATTCTAAATTTCTTGATTTTACTTTAGAGCCACATAACGTTCATTTGGGGTTAACATCAGATGAATTTAATTTGTTCAGTCATATGAGTACCTTGTATAATATATGACCTCTGGTGTTAATTCCTTACAATTTGTCACCATGAAAATGCATGAAAGAGTCAAACTTCTTCATGTGTTTGCTTATTCCTTGTCCAAAATCTCTCGGTAGAGAAATTGATGTGTACCGACAACCATTAATTGAGGAATTAAAAAATCTATGAACTTTTGGTGTGCATACGTATGACTATCTTAGAGATCAGTGTTTTCAGTTGTATTCAGCCTTTGTTGTGGACAATTAATGATTTTTCAGCATATGATAATCTATCTAGGTGTAGTACGGAGGGGTATCAGGCATATCTCATTGGCATGGGAGATAAATCATCGTTTGGGATAAGACAAAAAATAGCTTTCATGGGACATTAACACTATCTTCCAGATAACCATATTTGGCGTAGAAGTAGGCTATATGATGAAAAAGTAGAGCATAAGGCACCTCCAGTGGTAATGAATGACCAAGAAATCTTAGAACAACTAGATTCGTTGGATTTTCCAGTTATGAGTAAGCATCTTGCATTGAAAGATAGAAAAAGAAAGAGAACATATTGAAAAGAATGTTTGTGACAACTTGGTTGGTACATTGTTAAATATTGAAGGAAAAATTAAGGATACCACTAATGCTCAATTGGATCTATAAGATTTAGAAATAAGAAAAATATTTACATTTGATAGAAGTCGGTAACCGATTGGTGAAACCACATTCAAGCTACACGTTGACTAGTAGCGAGTGGGTTAAGTTTTGCAAGTTCCTGAAAGTAGTTAAGTTTCCCAATGGATTCATTTATTATATTTTACGATGTGTGAATACAAACGAAAAAAATATCAGGTCTCAAAATGCGCAGTTGTCATGTTTTGCTACACCAACTTCTACCAATCGGTGTTCATCCTTTCTGACAGAGAAATGTGTACACTGCTATTAATGAACTGTGTAGGTTTTTTCGTGATTTATGCATCAGGGCGATAAGAGTAAGTGATATGGATAGATTGCAGGCAATTATCATAATTATACTGTGCAATCTGGAAAGAGTATTTTGACCAGCTTTTTTCAGCATATGGTACACCTTGCAATTCACGTACCATACGAAACGAAGATTGTTGGTTCAGTTTCTTACAGTTGGATGTATCCCATTGAAAGAAGCCTCCACAGACTAAAATAGTATGTTTGTAACAAAGCACGTCTTGAGGGGCTTATTGTAGAAGACTATCTTATGAACGAATCAAATACTTTTTGTTCTCGGTATCTAAGTGGGATTTAGACTTGATTCACCAGAGATGATTAAAATGACAATAGCATTCCAAAGGACGAGGTGATTAATGAGTTCAGAGTGTTCGTTCAGAAGGTACAACCATTGAGAGCGTCATGTATTTGAAGAATATGACAAGAAGAGAAACGACTCTTTCATTGATACATCTTCAACAATATGGATGAAATAGCGGAGTACCACAAGTACGCATTTTTGCACTAATCAATTTATACTTTCATTATTCGATACCTTAAGTCTTTGTTATTTTCGTCACCTAAACTCAAAATTATGTACTGTTGATACGTTGTTGGGGTGAAACCATTTTTGAAAATTTTAAAAGACATGAACGGGCTGTTTTTGAATAGTTCAAAGCTCAAGTGTATAGAGTAGATGACTTCAAGAATTTGTACATGTATTGCTTTATATTCTATGTATAATCCGTTCATGTACACTCATTTCAGGTTATAGTGAAAGGTGTGAGAATTCAAACCTTTCTCAAGATTTCTTCTCACTTGCAATAGGACCTTCACTCGAGGTTCACTCTTATAGTGAATGCATTTTTGGTGGCGTACAATTTCACACGTTAGAGCGTGATTCCAAACATACAACACAGAACAATGGAGTCATGGTAGTTGGTGAAAGTAGTAGAGGTGGTGCCGACAATAATTTCTACGGTGTTTTTGGATGAAGTGTTGCATGTTTAATATCCATTTGAATGATGTGCTTGGCTATTTAAGTATAGATGGTTGGACATAGACATCAACAAAAATCATAGGATACACGTGGAACTAGGCTACAAACCAATAAACACATCCCATTTTTGGTTCACTGAGGAATCGGTAAGTCTCGCAACCTAGACACATCAAGTTTTCTACCTCGAAGACCCTAAAAATGGTACGAATTGGAAAATTATTCAAGTGGTATAGAATAAACATGTATGAGATGTGCCAGAAGTGAAAGATGTCGAGAATGACCCATTTAATGTATTGGAAATCGTCGTGGGACATTGTATGGGTGAAACAATGATTGAGGATGCAACTCTGTGCAGAACTGAAGTTAATCCTATAGTGGTGGAAAGACCAAATGTGCGTCATGTCATGGACAACTTCATAGACAATTACGATGATGAACAATCATCATCATCACATCAGAGCGGGTTAAGTAAAAATGAATAATAATGTCTTTTTAACGTATACACATTAGTCATATATTTTTCTATACATTTAGTTTGTGATACTCACATATACCGTTTGTTGGTTTTTATGTGTGCAGGAATTATGTCTAGCTTTCCTAGCAATAATCATGATGTAGACATTTTTCTCAATTTGGACACGTTAGATAACCCGGGAGAATCGTCCTCAGTGGGTGACACTTTAGGTTAGTGTCGTTACACTAGACACTTGTAGTCATGGTTACTGTCCAATCTAATAGGGTGTTTTTTTTTTTGTAGAGCCATCTCAACCCTCTCCCACTCTCGTTTCGAGGAGGCGACAACACTCTAAGAGCATTGAGTTGGAGAGATACGTACAACATAATGGGAGGATACCCATTTCAATTCCCATAGGAGGGGACATGCCTTTCTTACCACACACCCCTCGTATTAGCAGCACGATTGGTGTGTTGACGTGCGACACATTTTTGATCTAGGCCTTAAAAGGAATTGATGTACCCCAAAAGTGCATCGAGGTCATTAAGGGAGGCCTAGAGGTAAGTTTGTAAATATTTTAACATATACATTGAAGGGATAAAAGCCATATGGCAGTGGAAGATTAAAGAACCATTACTCAATTTAATTGGAAATATTAAAATACCAGTACATTGGCAAAATTTTAGAATCAAAATTCTAAATAAAACTAAGCATGTTTTTTATTTAAGAGATATAGAGAACTTACTTTTGTTGATATCTCTGAATCAGCAAACTACCGAATTGGGACACCACCCGTGGGAGATCTTCCTATCCTCTGGGATGAGATTGGTTTGTAGGAACCAATTGGGATGGGAAAAGGTATGAGATTTTTAGGGACACTCTTTTCTTTTATTTTTGCAGAGAGAAAAAAATCTTGACATTTTTTTTAATAAATTCATTAAAGAAAACTGTTTTATTCTACATGTTTATAACTCTCTTTTCCTTCTTGGAATAGAAAAAGGAGTAGGAGAGAATTACGAGATTCTTTTTATCAAATCTACTAATTAATTAACAATTAA
>JBBPDI010000005.1:13961148-13972366 GCA_037974545.1 Cucumis variabilis | reverse complement strand
GAAGGAACACATTGATTTTTTATTAGGTAATTTTTAATGATACATAATTTATGTTGTAAATTAACAACGAAAAAATTATGTCAAGAAAACTCAATTTGTGTCAAGAAAATTGTGTCAAGAAAACACAATTTGTGTCGAGAAAATGTCACAAAAAAATTCATATTTTTATTTTTAACGACACATTTTATTTCCCCCACCATTTTTTCTTAATTTCAAGTGTTATAAAAATTCATATTTCTAAATAAATTTATTCGACGGCAATGGCTAGATTGGTGGGTTTGATGGCGAAGGCTTGTTTTGGCGACAACAACGACAATATCTGGAGTGTGGAAGACGACGGCGAGTGGCAGAAAATTGGAAGGTAAGGGTTCTTCACAACGACGCGGTAGCCCACTTAGTTTTAATTGCGTGCGGGAGGAGAAATTAAATTTTTTTGTAATTTGGGTTTTTTCATTTGGAAACTTTTTTAATTACACAAAAAAAATGTCGTTAATTAACGACGCAAAAATTGTGTCAAAACAAATTAAATTATGTCAATAGAATTGTGTCAAGAAATAATTCGTATTTTTATTTTCAACGACACAATTTATCTCACCCCACTCTTTTTTTATTTTCAACGACACAATGACTTGATTAGTAGTGTTGTTAAAATCCCTTTTTGTAGCAGTGGACGCACATGTGCGTCAGGAGTTATTCGCCTTTTTTCGGACGTGAAATTTATAGCATCTTTGACGTTCATACAACATCGGGAGATGTTTAGGAACTCCTGACACATTTGCTCCGATGCTTGTTCTGACGCATATTTATGTGTCGAAAAAGGCTTTCCCGACGCTTTTTATATATCTCCCGATGATTTTATGCGTCGGAAAAGCCCTCTTTTCTTGTAGTGAGTGATTGTCTAAGTTGTCGTTGGAGTGATTGTCAAAGCCCATTATTGGTCATCGAAGTTGTCATTAAAGTGATTATCGAAGCCCAATATTGGTAGTCAAAGTTGTCATCAAAATGATTGTCAGAGTCCAAAATTGGTTGTTAAAATTAGTCACACCAGAGTTGTAATAACAGAGTGATTGATGTGGTGAAAATTTGGTAGCTAGAAATGGTCATTGAAGTTGTCATCGGAGTGATTATCAGATTCTGTAATTGGCCATCTGAATTAGTCGTCAAAGTTTTCATCTGAACCCGAAGTTGGTCACCAGAGTGGATGCATGAAAGTGATCATCAAGATGGTTCTTGAAGTATGGAAACGATACTTGTCAACAATAACTAATGAATGGAGTATCGCGAAAACATTAAAAAAAGAGAGAGTTGGGTTGTCAACTTCACCATCATTTAAAGTTGGTGTACCAAACAAATACCAACTCAACTAAACTCATGTTGATGAGCCAAACATCCCATTTAGGTTATAGATTACAATTCTATAATTGATTTCAAGTTAAAAAGAATAGGCCAATCCAATTTTAAAGTTTAATGAAAAAAATATTTTATTTCATACCCAAAATAATTATACAACTTAAATATTTAAGATGAATATATAATTAAAAAGTTATTATAAATATCAAATTGACAAAAATGTTTACAAAATATAACCAAGATTCTATTATTTAATAGACTTGTATAAGTTTATATTTATTTTTTTTCCTTATATTTAAAATAATAATAATAATGTAAAATCACCCCTTTTTTCTGTCTCTCTCACCTAACTTTTTCTCCTCGAAAAGATTCTAATTTTTTTTATTCCTTTCTAATTCTATCAACTCACCTCTTTTTTCTTCTTTCTTTGTAAAAGATAAAAGAAATCTTAGATCTACTATCAATTATTTAAGTCTAATAAATGGCCACCCATATATAGACTACAACGTTTGTTGTAGGGATAACTGTATATCAAACAATAATTTTGAGAAGCACAACGCTTTTAGCTTACTTAATTAAATAATTGAAGTGATGAATTGACTAATATAATCTAGTTTACGATAATTTGTTTTTGAAGTACATATTATTTTAGTTTAAGTTATAAGAGTCTTTTATTTGTTTAGAGTGTATATTAGTTATTTTAGTTTTGATAGAAAATAATAAATAAAAAATAGTAAATATCTTATCAATAAAAAAAAGGAGATTTGAAATAATAATAGTGTAAGAAATTGTAATTTAGAATAATTGAAAATATTACACCATGAACTTGAAGTGGAGCCCAAACAGCAACTAAAAGCTCAAGAAAAAAATATGTTTATATAAATAAATGAATATATAAGAAGGAACATTATTCTCATATTATCTTTTGTGCATATAAATTATAAACTTGCTTTTGCGGGACCTTTTTGGTGAGGCAAAGGACGAGGGAACATGGTGATCAAGATTAGATGCCTCAACCATTTTCTTTCTTCATTTTTCCATTTAGTTTTGTCTATAAAATACTTTTCATTACCTTTGTGGGGATCACAATTTCTTCTATTTGATTTTCATCAAGAGTTGTGTTGTCTAGGATGTACTCAATATCTTGCTCTATACCATATTGATAAATAAAGAAAAAAAAATTAGAACACAAGATCTACCATGGAAATCCTAGCATGAAAAAAAAAACCACGATATATATTTTTTTTGTATTTATATTTTAATTTGATAATTATAAATGTACAAAAAGAAAAAAAATTTATAGGCAGCACGAGCCTAATTAAAAGAATACAAAATTAGGACAAAGTAAATCTTAACGGTCCAATACTTCTAATAAAATGTTTTTCTAATTAATTTGATTCTTTTAGATATTTTTTAATAGACATTATATAAATGGAAAATTGAATTATTGGATATTTGTTTTCTTAGTTGGATTATTGCATTCTTCTTAACAAATATTTATTGTGGTAATATTTTTCTTATATATATATATATATATATATATATATTAAAATTATATAAAATTAATTTACATAAATGTAACAAAACTAAAAAATATTTATGGTTCGTATAATAAAAATTAAAGTCCATGAAGTCACCATTGCCTTTTCATAAATTCTAGATTTTTCATTTGTTGTTTTTTAATATTGCGAGACCATTCTATTCACTTTACTTCTTTTTCTTCTTCTTTGCAATTTATTCTTCTCCTTTTCATATTATTACTTCTTCTTCTTCATATTCTCATTTCTTCGTGTTTGCAATTTCTTCATTTACTCTTCTAGAATTTCTTACTTCTTCTTCATCTTTCATCTTTTTTTCTTCTTGGTACAAGATCTAAACGATGTCAATATCTAAACAAGCAATTGTCTATCCTAGATAGACCACTATCACTAATAGAACGTTTAAGTTTCGTACAAGATTGTTTAGGGTACTGGGTACATGTGGTGGATCCAGAAATTTCATATAGGGGACACTATATAACGAACACACTAAAAAAAATGTTTAAAAATATTAATTAGCTTTAAAAATTAATTAATTTAATACGTATTACAATTATCCTCCACGAGTTTTCATGCATTGAAATCGATCCATGATAAGTTTATTATCTAACTTATCCAATAAATCTTTCTCAATATAAGCTATAAGACAATCATTCATCCATTGATCTCTCATTCGATTACGCAGTCGAGTCTTCACAATATTCATAGCAGGTAGTTCTTCTAAATTGATTTATGTATAAGATCTATTTGAATCAGATATTTGTCTCTTGTTTGAAGATGATGCCTCTATAGTTTCTATTGTTGTTTTTCTTTTAAAATATCTCTCCATATTGATATGTTTACCCTACAAAATTAGTATTAAACAATATAAGTATTATGATTTATCACATAGATTGAAAAGTAAAAAGTAAAAATATTAAGAAGAATTTGAACTTACTAGTCAATTGATACGATACTTATATTCTAATGATGAACGAAAAAAATTATCTTGTATCGTTTAATTCTGAAATAATGTAAATATGTGAATTTAAAATTTTTATCAGAAAAATAAAAAATAATACATACTTCATGGAATATTGTCGAGAGAGTAAAAGTTTGTTAGATAACAAATGAAGGCTAGAAAATAAGGTATGATTTTATCTTATATAGTTTTTTTTTTCACTTTTAAACAATTATTTTCCTTTTAGGAAGTCAAATTATCTTCCTAAATCAAATTATTATTTTAGAAAATCAAATTATTCCTTTTGGAAAACCAAATCATATTTCTTTTAGGAAAACCAAATCATATTTTTTTGGGAAATCAAATTATATCCCATATAGAAAATCAATTGGAAAAAAATTACTGATATTTAGAATAAAAATTAATCCATAAAAGTAAATGCAAGGGATAAGATTCGAAACATAGATGTTAGATTTAAGAAAGGGACAACCACTACACCAGAAACCAGATTTACACTTAAAGAACATTTAAGTTAGAGTCAGAAATGGATGAATAGGACTGGCTCGTACCGCTGATGCATCGAATCTCGAACTCTTGAATAGGAATCGGCGAAAAAATAGTAAGCGAAAGGCAGAGGCCGAGCGGGGAAGTTTTGCTCCTTCCTCTATATTTAAAGAGTGTTGAGTTAGGAGGTTTTTACCATCTTTCGCATCATCGGATAAGCTTAAGCATAAAGAGGGCCTACCCTTTTTCTCCACCACAAGGTTAGGCACCATCGAAGGTAAGGGTAGGCAGAAGACCGGGGTTGGAGGGTCAATGAAATATGAGAAAGGGATATGCATAAAAAGAAAAGTTTTGCATTATCTAATATATATTGTATTTTCAAACTTAAAAATGAATATTAAAGTACAAAAATCGAGAATGTGAGGGGAGACACGTGCCCTCTCCCTCCCCCCGGCCCCTTCTTAAATTCGTCCTTGTGGGTACAAGATCTCAATCAGATTAGGTACAAGGGTATAAGATCGTTTACACTAGGTACAAGATCGTTTAGATTGGATACAAAATCGTTTTTAATCATTTTTTTTCATGCATGTGTGACCGAGAGGTATTTTGTTATTTCACGTTGTGGGCTTTTTTCTTTTTCATAATTGTTCTATACGGTGTAAATATTTTCATCTTTTGTTCTATATTTAAAAGAAAACTCATTATATAATGTTAATATTATTTGTCAAATATGAGAACAATTATTCAAAATTATCTTTAATTTTATTTTGTTTGTTATATTTGTATTTAAACTTATTTGATTGTTGAATATTTAAATTATCCTCATGTGATTTTTGTGATTCTTAAAAATTATATTTGTTATATTTTTTAGAATAAATTTTATTTAGTTTTTATAATTCTTTGGGATTATTTTTTAAAAGAATTATATTACCCCAAGATTATATTATTTTATATTTTTAGGGATTCGTTGATCTCGTAGTTGATGGCCTAATTGGTTTTTTTATTGTGCTCTATAATAACTGTATGAATAATTAATTTATTTTTTAATTATTTA
Organism: Cucumis variabilis; assembly: GCA_037974545.1. Lineage (NCBI taxonomy): Eukaryota > Viridiplantae > Streptophyta > Magnoliopsida > Cucurbitales > Cucurbitaceae > Cucumis > Cucumis variabilis. The sequence continues at coordinate 13,966,980 of JBBPDI010000005.1, read as the reverse complement.
ATAAAAGTTATTATTTTCATTATTATCCAATTGTATGTTATTGTATAATAATATCTATGAATATGTTATTATATTCTAAATGTCCCTAATCGATTATTATTGTGGGAACAATAATAAATTAAAATTAGTATGAGTTATAATTGATAAACATAAGATGATTATATATGTAAAGACAATTATAATCATATTTTCTTATTAGAGAACAAGAATTGGACAGACCATTTTTAAAATTTTTACATTGACATGTGTCATAAATAATCTCAAATAGTTGATTGTTTTGATCCTTAGACCCGAGATTATCATAGTGTCTAACATAAAAATTAATCTACTCTAATGCAATCAAAACATTATCTTTAATCGGATAATTATACAGGTTGTACTCGAATACGTTATGAATTATGTAGTGGACAATGATTAATCAAGATGAAATTTATCCTTTTTGTTATGAAGAGATATCTTTGGGCCCCTCGATTAAGCGTGACTGTGAAAATGCATGACCATGTTATAAATGAATTAACAAAGGTATTCATGTCATTTATTATTTCAATTTGCTTATTGATTGAAAAATCAATTAATTAGATAATGTTACTTTCTCCATGCCTTATATTAAATTATAGATATCATGTGATAAAAAGACTAAAGTAATAATTATATTAGGTTATGTTGGATCACCGACTTAATTTAATATAGGTAGTCTAATGTCTTACTAGAGACCAATTATGACTTATGGATCATAAAACAAGTTATTCGATTCAATGTCATATTAAATTAACCTAACGGATTGTACAGGAAAGAACTGGGTCGAATTCAAAAATCTTAACACTTCAAATTCAAATACAATACTAAAACCTACACAACTAATTCAAAATCTAAATACTAAAACGAATTTGAAATCTAAAACCTAAAACTAATTTGAAATCTAAATACTAAAACAAAACAATAAGTAAACTAAACCACTTACCGGAATGAATAGTGATGACAGAGACGACAACGACGAGTGGTCGAACAAGGACAACGGCGAGCGGCAACATGGATCTCTCTCCTTTTCGGCCTTCTTGTTCTCCCTCTCCCTCTCTCGGTTTTCTTCTCTTTTCTGTTTCCATTCTCGGTTTTCTCCTCTTTTCTGTTTTCATTCTGTGAAGTGTGGGTTAAAAAGATGAATGAACTTTCGACGCACAACGAAGACGTCGGGAATAGGATACTATTTTTGACGCCATTAATGAAACATCGAGAAAAGGGAACCATTTTGCGATGCACGTGGCACAACGTCGAGAAATCCCTGGCCATTGCCGATGCACATGTTGCTGCGTCGGAAAAAATCCCTTCTCCAGACATGCATATATATACGTTAGGAAAGGCCCGTTTCTACCGACGTCCTATTTCCCGACGTGTGTGATTGCATCGAGAAAGTTTTGGTTTCTTGTAGTGTAAGCATGAATTGATAATTATGGGTGGCATATGAGCCATTAGAAAAATGAAATTTATTTTTGTTTTAAAAGATTTTTTTTATATTCACCTCAAGAATATTAAAATACCAAAATTTGATATTTTAATGTCCATCATAGGTGTCTAATTAGAAATTTCATGTATCTAAGAATTAATAAATTCATAGAAAACACTAGTAAGTCCCAATTTAAATATGAAATGTGTTTATAATTTTGAAGACAATCTATTAATTAAATTTCAAATGGAGAAATTTCATGTATTCATGGAATTTAAATTATAAAATCCATAAAAAAACAATACTTTTTCTCTAATTTAAATTTTTATTGCAAATTGAAAAATAAATAAATAATAATAATGACAAAACGGTGTTAACTTATGAAATAAATAATGTAATATGTTGAGATAAAATAATATAAAAAAGTTTGAGATAAAATAATACAGAGAGATACATAAAATAAATACAGGATAATATAAATGGGATACATGCCATAATGCAAAAGAATGATGCGAAATAATTAATCAACACACGCTAGGCAGGATAATTAATTAAGGCATGATGTCAAAATGTCCAATGAATAATTAACCCAGATGCCAAATGGGTGCCAAATAATTAAAATGATGCTAATTAATTAATTAATAAAGATGCCAAATGGGATACTAAAAATATTATATATGAGTCAAATAGGATACTAAAATATTATACAGCAGCCAAATGGGAAACTAAAATACTATACAGGAGCCAAATAGAATACTAAAATAGATGAAATGGGATACTAAAATATTATACAAAAGTCAAATGGAATACTAAAATATTATACAAAAGGGAAGCAGATGCCAAATAGTTAAAATTAATAGGCCAAATGGGTATCAAATAATTAACGCAGATGCAAGAATGTAAATAACAAATAAAAAATTAACACATAAGGCAAATGAGTGCCAAATAATTCAAATGTAAATAACAAAGGAAGACTTAACACAGATGGCAAATGAGTGCCATATAATTCAAATGTAAATAACGAAGGAAGAATTAACACAGAAGCCAAATGGGTGCCAAATAATTATCGCAATGAATCATCAATCATTAAATTGACTTAAATTAAAAAAAAACTTACATAGCAAACAAGTTTGGCTTATTCTTTCTCGATTCTCTCAAATTCTTCCAAATCACTAGCAAATGAAAATATATTTTCCTCTCAAAATCTCTGAGAAATCCTCCCCTTAAAAACATCTCGATCCTTCTCTTTTTATAGGGCAAGGTTGAGGGTCAGATTGATAGTTTATTTTTTAGATTATTAAGTGAAATGGAGTGAAAGACTATAAAGAGAAAGTGGGAGAAGGTGGGAGAGTGAAAGAAAGTGGGAGAGTGGAACTAAATGAACGTGGTGAAGAAGAAAACAAAAATAGAGGGTGGCTGAGAAAAAATAAAAAGAGGAAACAACCCTTTTTATTTTTTATTTGATTTGATTTTTTTAAATTTTGTTTTTGTTTTCATTTTTTGTTTTTATAAAACATAAATTTAAAATTTAAAATCTAAAAATTCAATTTAAATTCAAATTCTTTTATAATAAATAAATGAAAAAATAAAAAATGTAGGACAAAATAGGGTATCTACATAGATAATGTTTTGGAGATGGTTTTGTTGGTAGAGGATTGATTCTGTTGGAGGGTGTTTGATAATGTTTTGAGAAGTTCTTTGTATATTGTACTGAATTATGCCTAGATAAATTGAATTCAATTATAGTTTTTGCAAGTTTTACTTCTTTTGGATAAGTTTGCTGTAAAATTATGCCTAGGTATTTCCATGCATTATTTTAAATATTTGCCTTAATTTTTTGCTATGATTCAGTATGGATTGTTGAAAAGGTAATGGATAAGTTTCATTATTATGTTATTTGAACTCCATGACCATCGAATGTTGTTAGACTTATATTGGAAAGTTTTCGAAACTTTCTTTTTCTCTTTTTCATCGGCTTTCAACCCTTAATATGTAAATTTGGAAAAATATTTTGTAGGTAGCTTTTCTTCATGTTTTCATGATTGGGAAGGTTTGGCTGATAGTGTAGACTATGCTTGTAGTTTATCAGATGGTACTGCATTGAAATATGAATCTTCTTGCAATCAATTAACTGCACAAGAAAATGCTTCTTATGCATTTAATATGTACTATCAAGTGAACAGTCAAAAGAGTCTTAGTGTGGGATTTAAACTAAACTCTTCCTTTACCTCTCCTTCTAGGTTGCTATGTGTCTCAAGGTAACCTTTCTATTTTGTGATTATACTAAGTAATGGCAAGTAAAGGAGATACTGGTTAATTAGCTAGCTGAGCTTGTTTCAATAGTTATCAATTAAGAAGTATGGTTGTTGTTGAAAAATTAGTCCTTTAACTATATGAAACTATATTTTCTTCCTATATGACTATATTTTCAGCTTTAATAGAAATAACTATTAAATTTTTATGAACACAACTCTACCCTTGGTCTTTATTGTCATATCTTTATTGCCTAGGCTTTTCACATCTGACATAGCTGCTTTCTATGAAGGTTTCTACAAAAACAAAGGAATCAATATAATTAAGGGAACAGTAGCAACTGGTTTTACCTCAAATTCAAATGGAAAAAGGTTTGTAGTCGTTTGCATAATAAAGGTGTGCTTTTGTTTTTGTTTTTGTTTCTTTTTTTATGAGATATGTTTTGTTTGTTTTTTTAAAAGAAATTAACTAAATTTAATAAATCTTTTTTTTTCACTAAATTGCTTAAATAACATTGTGGTTAATTTTTGCCTTTTTGTATTTAGATTTGTTAGAATCTATATTTTTTAAAGACGTGCAACATGAAGTATATTCCTTGAGTGGATGTGGGGATATTTTCTCCATGTGAAACACAATTTCGATCATTTTCAGGTGCCAAATTTAATTTACAGTAGCAAGTTGGCAAACTTTGCCTAATTACTTGTTTTAGTTTTAGATTTGTGTTTTGCCACCATCGGTATAAAACAATTTATTGCCCATTTAATGAGAACTATTTGTTTTATTGACTTCATCATCAGGTTTAGTTTGGTCATAGTTAAATAAAATTTGTGCTATATATACCTCTTTGGTCATATATGAGCTTCATGAGAAGATTGTTCTTTGGTGTTGAGGGGAGCCTAATACTTCATCATTAGTTGAGAAAGAGTTCTCTAACTCTAACTTAAGAGGAACCTAAAGGTATGTATTTGTTGCTGGCAATAGGCAATAGGCAATAGGCAGTAGACCTTTATTTATCAAATTGTGAGGTCTAATTAAATGACTTCAACTTCAAATTATGCTTCAATCTTTTTGTTTCAAATTTATCATATGGTCGCATGAATGGTTCACTTTTTTTTAATTATTACTATCAGAAAAGGTACCTATTATGACAGTTGTATACATCCCAAATTCATATTCATAGAATGAATTTTGTATAATGCAGCCTAGGAATCAATATAGCTGTGAGATAATTGCATTGTAGTTTAAGCCTTCTTTTTCTTTGTCACTCTGTCAAGCATTTTACAACAAAGGTATTAACTTTTTAACATTAAGGAGTTTTTGTGCTTGAATTTCCACCCAACAATATAAAATCCGAGGTTTGTCAACCAATGGCCCCAATTTAAACACCAAAAAAAAAAATGTAAAAAACTAGTTAGTTGAACAATAGCATATGGTTAAGTTTTATTTGATATGGATAGCAAAATTCTTTTTAGTTCTATCCAAAGGTTTAAGCTTATAACATTTCTATTAATAAGCAGTATATCATGTAAATTTTCTCCTAAATCTCCATCAATAACTGCATATCTCTTTCTATACGACCCTTTTTATAGCATATCTCCATTGCAACAATGTAATTATCTTATCTTTCTCTCTTCCACTTGTTAAGTATTTGGTTGATATCTTTTCTTAGATTGCCACTGAGTTCATTAACCCAATGTTGGTAAATATTATTTCATATCTCTTTTTTGGTTAGTGATGTTAAACTTTACTCTTAAAATATCGAAGGTGTTAGAACGGTGGAGAAGTGCAAATGCACTATGCTTTGATTTTGATAGCACAGTTTGGGTTTAGTGACAATCATTGAGGTGACCTTGCTAGTTCTCAATCTCTAAGGCCAGTTGTCAATATTATACAAACTTCAGATATATGACTCATGTTTAATTGATCTAGGAAAAATATTACATTATGACCTCTAAGTTGCCAAATTACATGCCAATTATTTCATGATTTTAGTGTTTTTACTGCTAGGAGAAAAAATATATATTTTCTTTTATCATTTTTTGATTTTCTGTTGGGATTTTTCATATACTTTGATTCTTTTTTCATTGGGTTTATCCTCAAGGTATAGTTCACTGAAGCCTCATTAGTAAAACTTTAGA
>JBBPDI010000005.1:13942426-13961048 GCA_037974545.1 Cucumis variabilis | reverse complement strand
TGGTCGACTTTTAGTCTCGAGCGGTATTATTTACTCGGTCTGGTCTGTTATTTCCACAAAAATAGAATTGGGCTTTCATTGATGACGTGGCAGCTTCTGATTGGCCAAAATTTCTTCTCCAACAGTGACATAGACCCTATTATCATAATTTTTTTTGCTATTTTTGCAAGTGCCCCAATAATATATGTGGAATTACTAAAATTTGGTTCATGTTCTCACAATTAAAATACAAAAATTGAGAAAATATAATATTAAAATAGTAAAATATAATATATAAATAAATAAAGAAAGAAATTAAAAAATTAAGAAATTAAGAAAATTAAAATCTCAAAATTTTCCACTTTCTCCAAGTTCTTTGGAATTCTTTCAAATATTAGTATGACTTTACAAATGCATCAAAACCCTCTATTTGTAGGAAAAATGACAAGTATGTGGTGGTTTACTTGACCATTAAGAAATAATGTCTTCAAGATACACGTGGTGTTGGATGATTAAGAGGGTGACAAGTGGCTATGGACACTAAACTTGATTAAATAATGGATATCTATTTAATATAATATTTATAATAGTTAAGATATTTTAGCTTTACATGTTTTAGTCTCGAATAGGAGTGTAAACAGGTTGGGAGAGATTCTCAACCCAACTCATATTTTCAGATTAGTTGGGTTGGCAACCCGAATTAATTTTTCAACCCAACTCGTAAAATATGAGTTGGATTATCGGGTTGTATTGTTGGTTTTTTGTACTATACAATCGTTTAAATTTTAATGCTATCACGATCATTTACGCTACAACCTCCTACATGATCGTTTAGCTTTCTATACGATCGTTCAACCTCTTACGCGATCGCTTAGCTTTCTATACGATCGTTTACCCTTTTACGCGATCATTTAACTTTCTACCTTCAAACGATCATTTACTTCATATACGATTGACTAACTTTTCATACAATCGTTTAACTTTCTACAAGACTGTTTAACAAAATACTCATAACTTTACTATTATAAAATAAATAATATATAGGGAAAATTTTAAAAATAGTAGATTTTACAAAATATTTACAACCTATAGCAAATTCTATCAGTGATAGTCATTGATATGCTATAATGATAGGAGACTATCAGTGATAGAATTCAAAATTTTACTATAGCTTGTAAATATTTTAATTTATTTTGCTATTTTTAAAAATGTCCCTAATATATATATATATATATATATATTATTAATTCAGGTTGGGTTGAGTTGAATTGAATTTTTTTAACCTTCAGCCCGAGACCTAACCCAACCTGAAAGACTAAAATTTTTAATCCAACTCAAACCAATCCATATAATATGGGTTGTGATATTTAGGTCGTCGGGTTATTTGGATTGAACTTACACCCCTAGTCCCAAATTTTGAAAGTGTAATTTTTTAGTCAGTTTAATAAATTTTAAAAGATATTAAAGTAATTTTCTAAAATTATTTTAAACTTGAGATATTAAAGAAGAATGAGTGATGAGGAGGGATGTCGGGTGAAAGAATAAAAGATAATTTACATAAATGTAACAAAACTAAAAAATACTTACGATCTGTGTAACAAAAATTAAAGCCCATGAAACCACAATTATTTTTTCATAAATTCCATATTTGTCCTTGTTGGTTTTGAATATTGTGTGATGATTCTTCACTTCTTTTTCTTCTTTTTATTTGCGATTTATTCATTTTTTTTGGGATTTATTCACTCCTCTTTGTTGAAAATAAATGTCAGAATGTCGAACTAATGAATCGCTTTACCGTGACGAACCACTACCCTAAAAGCAATTATGGTTGATCAAGGTGCCATTCATGTTGCTAGTTGCTTCCCACGGTCAACACAACTCTCCAACTCGAATGTGCACTCATTAGAATAAAGAATAGAAATAAACCAAAATTATGCCCAGAACAATATTTGAAGAATATTACAAATGGAGATGGAAAGAAAAATTGGAGAGAAGATTTGGAGGAGTAAATTTTTTATGCAGTGAAAATGCCTGAGAGGCAAAATATTTATAGTAAAGAGCCTCAACCAATAAGCCTAAAACTAAGGCAAGCCCAACGACCCACATGCGGGACAATCAAAGATATGGTTGATGAACATTGAAGGTGGCCCAATTGTTGAAGAATCGATCGACATCGACGTTGAAGGGTGTGCCAAAATTGTCAGCCGAAGGTTATGCTGAAGAATGTGTCAAAACTGACACTAAATAGGCTCTGGGTCCACAGTTGTTTCCTACCATCCCCCACAAATGGTTGTAGCAGCAAAGCTACCGGGTAGACAAATGAGATTTTAACAATTTTGTTCTGAGCTAAGATAGGATATTAAGCTTAAATATTAATATCTAAAGATTTGAATGATGCACAATAAAGCAAGACAACAACCTCGTTAAAGAGAGTGAATTACATTTTCAACTTTCAATAACACTGGTTGAGACCCTCACAACAAGCTTTATTCCTGGTTTGTTTATGCAATATAGCATTGTGCATATTATAGCCATGCACATGAACCTATATTCATCGTGAAATCTCTAAAAAGAGACCTTTAAACTCTTTCATAAAAGGCAGCCTCACATTCACTATCACCTTATGTGCCTCATCAAGTTTTTCAAAGCAAACCACTACAAAAGAGCTATGAAAACTTCATCATTATCCATACAAATTATGGACCATTCAAAAGGTTCTAGTATCTTCCATCAAGTCCATTTAAGGACTATCCACATAATGGGTTATGGACCATCAAGTCTATTGGAATAGACCACTTAATAAGAGGCTATGGACCATCAAGTCTATCACAATATAGACCACCGAATATCAAGTGCTATGGATCACTAAAGGGCTTTAGGCCCATGTTCACTGAGGAATTTAGAACCACTTTTCTAGTTAGTCCTTTGGTTAAAGGATCAGTCAGGTTCTTTTCAGACCGAACAAACTATAAGAAAATAGTTCTTTTCTTTAGTAATTATTTTATAATCCCATGTCTAAGACGTATATGTCTTCTTTTGCCATTATAAACACTTTTCTTGACAATACCTAAGGCAGCCTGTGAATCACAGCGTATAGACATAGGTACAGATGTCTCCCACAATGGTACATCTCCTAGTAGGCTTTTAATCCACTGAGCCTCTTGTCTTGCCCGTTCTAATGCAATAAACTCGGATTCTATAGTGGATCTAGCTATGCAAGTCTATTTTGCTAACTTTCAAGATATTGCTCCACCTCCGAGCAAAAAATACATAGCCACTAGCAGAGTTAACCTCATCCTTATTTGTAACCCAATTTGCATCAAAATATTCTTCTAATATAGTAGAAAATTTGTTGAAGTGAAATTAGTAATTTTTTTTCCTTTAAGATATCTCAACAAATGAGGTAAAGAATTCTAGTGGTATCGATCAAGTTATGTGTATATTTACTTAATCTACTGATAGCATATGCAATATCATGTCTAGTGTAGTTCATTAAATACATAACATTACCTATGATCTTTGCATATTCAGGTTGAGCACACTATCTCCCTTATTCTTCTTAAGATGTTTACTAGTTCTTACTAAAGAAACATCAAAGGAATCAAATTTCTTTAGTATTTTTTCATCCTAATGAGATTGACACAAGGGCAAACCATTTTAAGTTTTCCTGATTTTAACACCAAGAATTATGTCTACTTCTTCTAGGCCTTTCATTTCAAAATGTGATGATAGGAACAACTTGGTATTATTTATTAATTCCATGTTTGTTCCAAAGATCAACATGTTATTAACATACAAGTATATTATTACACAATCAACTCTAAACAACTTTGTATAAACACATGTATCTGAAGAATTTATCTTAAACCAAATTGCTTATCAAAATATTATTAAATTTTTCATAACATTGTTTAGGAGCTTATTTAAGACCATAGAGAGATTTTTAAAGTTTACCTACTTTATTTTCTTGGCCAAAAAATTTTAACCCTTCTAGTTGTATCATATAAATTTCTTCTTCTAAATCACCATTTAGAAAAGTAGTTTTTACGTCCATTTGGTGAATAAGAAGACTATGTATGGTGGCTAGTGCAATTAAGGCTCTAATTGTAGTTATCTTGGTTACAGGGGAATATGTGTCAATGTAATCAATATCTTGTTTTGAGTATACCCTACCACTTCTAATCTAGCCTTATATTTTTCTATTGACCCATCTAGTTTTGTTTTTCTTTTGAAGATCCACTTACACATAATTAGTTTACTTACTTTGGGAAGGTCTACTAATTCTCATGTTTGATTCATGATTAGAGTATCCAGTTCACTCTTAATAGCTTCCTTCCACATACTCGACTCTATAGAGTTTAAGGCTTTTTGGTAAGTTTTAGGATCCCCATTTATTAGATACAAACTCGGTAAAATTACAGTCGATTTCATCACACCTTTCCATTACAAATGTGCTTAAGAAATCCAGTCCAAAACTTTTCTCAGTTTTCTATTTTTTACTTCTTCTAGGTTCTAATTCACATATTACATTAGATGTATTAATAGTTTTAGATTCAAAATTTTTACTAATAGCTGAAGGGTTTTCAAGATCATGCATATTGCTAAACAAGCAAGGTACATACCGAGATTTAATTTTATTTAAAGGAAAAACATGCTCAAAGAACTCTGCATCCCTAGATTCATTTATGATTTTATCATTTAAACACAAACCTATATGAAGCATTATTTTGAGCATAACAAATAAATATACAGTAAAAGGTTTTAAATCCTATTGTAGATTTCTTCAATGTAGGAAATGGTACCTTAGCCAAGCATCCCCAGACTTTCAAGTAAGAAAGATTCGATGCATATCCTTTCTATCAGTTCGTAAGGAGTTTTATCTAGTTTTCTGTGAGGAACCCTGTTAAGAACAAGGCATGCAGATAACACGACTTTCCCCCCACATGTTATCAGATAGTTCAAAACTTTATAACATAGCATTCATCATTTCCTTAAGGGTTCTATTTTTTTGCTTCGCTATACCAATTTGTTTTGGTGAGTAAGGAGCAGTAAATTAATGAATAATACCATTTGACTCACAAAATTCCTTAAGAGATTCATCACTGTATTCACCAACTCTATCTGATCTTAATCTTTTTATCATTATACCTAACTGATTTTTAAATTTTGGCTTAAATTTAAAAAACATGCTACCAGCTTCATCTTTTGTTTTATAAGATAAATCTTGGTAAATCTAGAAAAAATACTAACAAAAGATACACAATAATTTTTTCCACCTCTACTTATAGTGTTTTTGAAGTCAGCTAGATCATAATGGATTAGTTCTAACGATTTGGTACTTCTAGTCACAACTGGTTTGAAAGGTTTCTTAAAAATTTTACTTTCTACACAAATATGGTATTTACTAGTTTCACGTGATTTCAATACATTAATTAGTCTTAAATCTCTAAGCTTTCTAATTAATGCAAAATTTACTGACTTAATCTACCATGTCATGGATCTACATATTCAACTATGTAAGCAAAACTAGAAGCATTTGCATTCATTATAATGGTGGTGAGTACAAACAGACCATTAGACAGGTATCCTTTACCAACAAATCCTTCATTTTTGGTGAGGACAACCTTGTCATCTTCCAGTATAATATTAAGACCCGCCTAATTCAATAGACTTCCAGACACCAGGTTTCTACATAGGGAAGAGACATACAAAATATTACTCAAAGATAAAGTTTTTTTTTAGAAATCAATTTCAAAATAACCTTCCTTTTCCCAAGTACTCCTACAATAGCTAAATTTCCCATGAATGCATTCTCCATTTGCAGTGTCCTAATAGTCATGGAGAAGTTTATGATTGGTGAAAAAGTGTCTTGAAGCTGCAGTATCGAGAATCCAGTTAATCTTATTTTTAATTAGATTGATCTCCACAACAGCTGCTATGACATCGTCATCTAGTTCAACAAAATTGGCTTTTGGTACAGGTTTCTGGTTTGGTCTCCCTTTCCTTTGATGGCATTGTTAAGGTTTGTGTTCCTCTCTTCCAAAGACATTGCATATCAACTTCTTCTTATCAAAATTTCCCCTGACAGCCTTGAATTGTCCCTTCTTTTATGAGGTTTTTCCATTATGCCTTTTAACCTGCTTGGACATGTCTCTATTAATAGTAGAAGATTCAACGAGGTTAACATTAACAGAATTTAGATTTGTAGAAGTGAGCTTATCTTTTAATCTTATTGCTTCTTCTGTGCGCATATGGCTGATCAACTCCTGAAGTTTTAAATCCTTCTTTATGTACTTCAGGTGATTTCGATAGTCATTCCATGATAGAGGAAATTTCTCGAGCAGTACATTCGCTTGGAGTATTTCACACATTTTCATTCCTTCAGATAGAACATTTGCCACTAGGTTTTCATATTTGTGAATCTATTCCACAATAGGCTTGTCGTCTATCATCTGAAACTGTAGCCACTTTTCAACAATGTACTTTTTCTGCCCTGCATCATCTCCACCATATCAAGATTCCAAAATGCTCCATATATCCTTGATAGATTTTTGAGCCATGAACATATCGGACATTGGATCTGACATGTGGTTCAATAGACGACCGCGAACTGTCTTGTTGTCCTTTGCATATTTCTAAGGATTGCCTATGGATAATTATTTCACTTGGTTCGACAACGATATGAGGACCTGTGGATGATTCTTGATTAGAAGTAGGTGCTGGTGGTTACTAGAGGATCATACGGTAGATTGGTGGTAAGAACATAGTCGACTTTCAACGATAATTTTTTTCATCAAGCGGTTCGAGTTTAGACAGATTTGATAGAACTTTGTTGGAGGTCTTGATCAACATTGTGCTAATTGCTTTCAGATTGTTGAAAATTAATGTTAGAAGCATGTCAAACTAATGAATCACTATGTCGTGACGAACCACTGCCCTGAAAGAAATTACGATTGACTGAGGTGTCATCATATTGCAGGTTACTCCCCAAGGTTAGGACAACTTTCCTACTAACACGTGCACTCATCGGAATAAGGAATAATAACAAACCAAAATTATGCTCATAACAATATTTGAAGAAAAATGGAGATTATGCTCAGAACAACAATTGAAGAATAGTAAAAATGAAGATGGAAAGAAAAATGGGAGAGAAGATTCAGAGGTGTGGATTTTCGATGTTGTGGAAATAACTGAAAGGTAAAAAAAATATATAGTGAAGAGCCTAAACTAATAAGCCTAAAACTAAGGCAAGCCCAACGACCCACATGCGACCCAATTAGAGATATGGTTGATGAATGCTGAAGGCGGCCCAGTCACTAAAGAACTGGCCGATGCTGACGCTGAAGGACGTACCAAAACGTTCGACCGAAGTTGATGCTGAAGAATGTGCCAAAATTGATGCTAAATGGGCCACAGTCATTTCCTATACTCTTCATATTATTAATTTCTTCATATTATTAATTTTTATTATTCATGATCCCATTTGATCTTCTTGTTCACGATTGTTTTCATTTCTTCTTCCAGTATTTCTTTCTTCTTTGTCATCTTATCTTCCTTTTTTTTGTTGGTACAAGATTTAAACGATTTTGGTACATGATCTAAATGATTGTGTACCAATATCGTTTAGATTTGGTACAATTAATATCATTTACCAATATCAATATCATTTGGATTTGGTACAATTAATATAATGTACCAATATCAATATATCGTTTAGATTTGATACAAGATCATTTAGATTTGGTATAAGATTGTTTAGATTTGGTACAAAATCTTGTATTAAATCTGGTATCAAATTTGGATGATCGTGTATCAATATCTAAATGATCTTGGTTCAAGATTGTGTACCAAGATCGTTTAGATTAGATACAAGATCGTTTAGATTTGATACAAGATTATATTGTACCATGATCATTTTAACAAAATCTGAACGATTATGTACCAATATCTGAATGATCATGTACCAAATTTTTTCACAGTGTGTGATAGAGTAATTGTAGGGTATTTATGTTATTTCACGTTATGGGCTTATGAACTTTTTCTGTTTTTAAAATTGTTCTATACGATGTAAATATTTTGACTTTTTTTTTATTGAAAAAACCCAAAAATGAATGTAATATTTTTATTATTTTTTTTAATTTTATGTTCAATTTCAATATTGGTTCATAATTTGTTTCTTAATATATTTATAAACCATTCATCAAACTGATCCAATAAATGTTGAGTTAGAATAATTTTTGAAAAAAATAGTTTAGTTGATTATAAACTATTTTAATTAATTTATAAGTAGATTTTAAATATTATAAATTTGTATAATTATTAATTTATAATATGTTATAATATATATTTTAATTTAACATGAAATAAATTCGGTTTCTAATTAATTGAGTAATTATTTTAAATGAAAAAATTGATAAAAAAAATACTGTAATTATAGCAAAATACCGTAGTCTATTAGTAATAGACATAATGACTGAAGATGATAGTAGTCTATCAGATATAATGACTGAAGATGATAGTAATCTATCAGGGTCTATCACTTATAGACGATGTCATTTTGCTATATTTATAAATATTTTAGTTGGTTTTTTTGTTATATTTAAATGTGATCCTATAATTTAACCAACATTAATAATAAAAAACTTTTGGAATACAAAATTTAAGGTTTTTTAAAAAATATAACAAAACGGAAAAATATTATACTGTATAGAACAATTTCGACAACGGAAAAAACCCATCAAGCCCACAATGAAAAATTTCAAAATGCCCCCGTAAACATGCGATTAATTGGTACTTAGCGCCCATAATATATTTGGTACACGATCTTGTACCAAGATCATTTAGATCTGGCTACACGATTGTTGAGATTTCCTTACCTAAATCTAAACGATATTTTTTCAAGATTTCTTTATACATGATGGTTTACATTTGGCTATTCTTTGCTACACGATAGTTTATATTTGATCATTTGGATTTGACTATTCTTTGGTACACAATCATTTAGATTGGGTATGCGATTGTTTAAATTTGATCGTTTACATTTTAGTAGTAAATTGAAACGATTTTTTAAAATTTTTTTTGGTACATGATCGTTTAGATTTGGCTACCAAATCTAAATATTTTTTTTTAGATTCTTGGTACATGATTGTTTAGATTTGACTTTTTTTTTTGTACACAATCATTTAGATTTGGCTATCCAAGATTCTAACTATTTTTTTTTCCAAGATCTTTTATATTTGCCACACGATCTTGAACAACCAAATAATAGTTTAAAAAAATAATCTTGTATATTTGATACATGATCTTGAACCAAATAACAATTTGAAAAAAAATAAAAGAAAAATTGTAAAAGAAGAGAAAAAGACAATGAAAAAGAAAAGAAAAATGGTGAAAGAAAGAATATGGAAAAAAAAAGGATAAACCTGGAATATTTAGAAAAATAGTAAGTTTTATGGACTTTTTGATTTTGTTAGATGAATCTTATATATTTTGGTATTTTTTTATATTTAAGAAAAATAATTTAAAATTTAAGATTTTTTTTGAAGTAAAATTAAACATTTAAAAGTCTATAGACAAAAAGTAAGGCAACTCCAAGTTACATGGACTCAAAATGATATTTCAACAGGTATTGATTCGAGTACAAACACTCCTCTCATCATTTGAATTTAAAAAAAGTACAGCATTATATGTACTAACATTAAACAAATGCAACTCATAAAATAAGTTTGTTGAACAAAAAAGAAAGAAAAAAACAAAGAAAAATGCTTTAAGATTACAAGTGGAAAATGATCTCTCATTTAAGTCAGTCTTAGAGTGGAATTAGGTTTTAGAAAATGCAATCATTAAACTAAACCTGTTGAATCAAAGGGGAATCTTCACCTAACATTAATATATTAGTCAACAATTAATTATGTAACGAGATTGAACATTAATATCAATTATGGCTGAATTTGTATGAAATGGTTGAATCTTTGAAAATGAAGGCTTCCATTAATGATAAGAACAAAGGAAATTTTGTACTTCACAATCATTAAAATAGGAAAAAAAAATCTATTTTTGTGGATTCAATAGACTACTAGGGATGTTATTATAATTTTATAAAAGAAGTAAAAAAATGGATAAGTTTTCTATATGCTCAAAATTTGGGAAAAATTTCGGATCTATCTTTGTTGGAATTCCGGCTTTAATAAGATTACATGATCATAAAAAGTTCGTTCGAACTGAATCATAGAAGACTGATATGTGGTTGAAGATTACAAATTATGGAAATAACAAAGGAACATTTTTAAAAATAGCAAAATAAATTAAAATATTTACCAATTATAACAAAATTTTAGATTTTATCACTGATAGTCTTCTATCACTGTAGCATATCAATGACTATCAGTAATAGAATTTGCTATAGATTGTAAATATTTTGTAAAATCTACTATTTTTAAAAAAATTTCAATAACAAACTTAACGAAAATAAAAAGATCCAATATACTAATTACATGGAAAATCGAAATGGGTAACAAAATTATATTAATTAGAGAAATTGCAAATGAAGCCAAGGTTTTTTGTTTCCCTAATTTTGCATTTATCACAAAAGTTTTAATTGTTTAATTTCCTGTTTTTTTAGATTTCAATTTTATCCTTAATTTTTTTTATTTTTCTTCTATGGATTTGAAATTTGATGGCAAGTGAAAAATATATGAGGAAGATTGGGGAATTCAAGTTGAGGGAAGGAAAGAACTTGAATTTATTTCTCTCCAATTTTTTCATCAACTTTATTTTTATCTCATATTTTCTCTTATTATTTTTGTTATGAATTTTTTTTGAATTATCACTCCGACCATTTTAGTTCAGTAAAATTCATTCAATCAATACATTCAAACTTCAATATACATATAACAATCAAATCCTTTCAGTCAATATGTTCAAATTTCAATGTAGAGTCTAGGAGGAGTTCCTTACAACTTTACTTAAGCTCTTTTATCAAACTAAAGTCCAACAAAGCAACCTAAATACAAGTAAACAGGAAATCAAATATTTTTCTAAATAATTTCATCTATCTAATTTACCCAATTGTGAACTTGACAACTTACCCACATCAATGAAGAATCGAACCCAACCCAAAGCTATTGGAAATTCAAGGATTCGTTCGTTAACTTCAAACAGTACCTTTAAGAATCAAACATTGCTCCAAAAGATTAATCCAACATTAGCATTTAACAATAGCTATGAAGTCAACAAAACCCACAATCTCATTTTTACCAAACAAAACTCACTGCAATTCACAACGAGAAAGAGGTAGCGGCACATGAACTGAATCGAATGATGGAGTGCAAAGTAGATCTAAGCGGCTGGCTTGGAGGTGGACTTTGGCTTGAAATCTCACGGCTAGAAGAGGAGGATTCGCACGGTGGCATTTCACGAATGAAAACAAATCAGAGCAGAACACACACTCGGCTCAGACTCAAATGCATGCTCGACTTCGATTTGAATAACACAACGTGGAGGCTTTAGATTTGACGAGATGGAAGCGGCTCGGCTAGCACAAAATGAAAGACAAACGAAGATGGATTTGGCCAGTCGATCTCATTCAACAACACGTGAAACAGAGATGCTGCGGCATGGGCATAGTCGACTTGATGTCGGGCGAAACAGAGGACGTTTGTACTCGATGAGTGGAGACAAAGACGGTCAACAGTGAGGCTTCGACAAAGAAAACCAAGGGCGACATGCGGGTGACTGAAGAGATGGCGACTAGAGCACAGGAAAGAAGAAGGAATGAGAAAGAATGAGGGTGACATACGTGTCACACCCCAAACCGTACTATCAATGAAAATGCCGAAGTAGTAGGAATAAGATATGAGTTTGTTACAACTTTGAAATTTTCTTATTGCAAAATATTATTCTCAACTCCTTTTATACTATCAACAAAACTTAAAACGCAACAGTGGTCAACCTAAACGCCAAGTATAATAAATAACTATCAAAGCGTTTATTAATAACAGACGTTTGATACATAATTACAACACTTTGACCAAACAACCAATGCTTTATTTCCAAAACGTCTGGAGTCATCTCGCCGCAAATCCTTCAACCTTCTCTTCTTGGCCTAAACGCTTGATCCTGAAAGATGAATTTTTGAATGATTGTCTAAAAGACTGAGGTTTTATGAAACTCTTTTCACAATACCTTTTAATAAACATCATTTCACATAAATAACATCAAATAATTTCATCTCGCATAAACCTTTTTCTTTATGCTTAACATATTCATAACATAACAATTTTACATAAACACATATTAGTTAACATTTATTCCTTTCGCCAAGGATCCCGAATCATTCTCTACGCTTGGTCTCATTGCCTCACGTTTGACTACTGTATCAACAACATCTGAGAACGTATAGATTCATCCTTGTTGCTCAGTCCGCTGAGCATTATACGCTCCTTTGAACGCATAAGCCAACTTCTTATCACCATGCGGTCCGTACACCCCATGGCGTCCTTGACTCTTTATGTGCACATAAAAGTTAGCATTATAAACATCAACTAATGGTTTGAAAACAATTTCATAGCATGGAAATCGTAGTCATAAAATCAAGCTTTAACACTCTCATTTGAAACACTTTCACAACTTCTTTTTGAAACACCATTTGAAATCATCTTTCAAAACAGTAAAGCGGACCACAAAACATTTAAGAAGAAAACCACTCACTACACTTTAACAAAAATTCTCCTCTTCCTTCAGTACTCGTGAAGAGGGAAGAGACATTTTCTTAATCTAACACGTTAACCTTTGTCAAATCAGATTTGACATTTTCTTAGCCATACCTTACTTCTCGCCTAACCCCATATCGGAAATAACTTTAACCACAACAATTTCCGCGAATAACCTAATCGCGTAGTTATATATGTTTACAGAAAACCTTTCTCACGAACTAACCAACTTTTACTCGTTTAGAACACTTATCGCGAATTCAAACTTCAAGACTTCCTCACAATCTTCTTCATCGTGAAACTCTTGGTTCTTATCGCGAAGACTATCCAAACCCCTAATCATTTTAAAACTTACGGACTTTCTTTTGAGAGCGTTTAGACTTATAGATTCTACTGCAAGTCCTTCTTTTCTCAAAACTACCTAACAAATTAACTTATTAATCACAAAACTTATTCTAACAATAAATGATTTGATCGCTTAATCCTTTCCACACATATATTAAAAGGCCAATTTCTATAGTAGTTTTAGCCGAAATGTTACTTTCTATACTAGAATTAAAAACGAGTCTCACAATGTGAAACGATGAAGAAATAATATTAATATTAATAATATTATAATATATTATTATTATATTATAAACATTATTACTTTCTTCTTTTTATTTTTTCTTTCCCTTTTCTTTTCTTTCTAAATAACATCCTCTTATTTTATTACAAACTCCAACAAAAAAAAAATAACACATAAAGATTTTTAAAATTTTATAAACTAAGATAATTAGATTGAGAAAGAAATATCAAAATTTTGGGTGTTACATTTAATCTCAAAATCTTCAAATGAATTGAACATCTCAAACTTGATCGATGTGTTTCATTTAAAAGTTTAACATATATAAGCTAAATTTGTTCGACTTCTTAAACGCGCCTCGGAAATATTCTTTGCGCTTGGTCCGAGAAGGGTTTTTTCAATCAAATGATAACCTTTGAAGTTATTTAACAGCTTTTATTTTCCATAATACTGCAATAAGAATTTCAAAGAATCATGACTCGCAATATTCGAGAATTCGCATATTTCATTGCCTGAAATTTTAAGGAGTCTTAAAACGTAGGAGGCACGAAGCGACTGGAAGGTGCGAATAAGCTCGGCTTTCTATTAAGGCGCAAAGAATTTACGAAGGACGGAGGACTATCCATATTAACCCGATAGGACTGAGGACGTCCGAAGGCGCAATGAAATATGCGAAGGAGCCTAAGGCGCAAAGAATATTGCGGAGAGAAAGAATATTGCGTGAAAAGTTTGACGACCGCTCCGTGGGCCTCAGCCTTGATGGGTGAGTGATGTGACAACACATCCGACGGTCTCTTTTATTGGGTCACACTGTGAGATTCCTATAATGCACCTGCTTGTCTGCCCTGGAGCGACGTTCCCTTTGGAGGATTGTATTATAGGATTCGGAACATCATGAACTCTATATATGGATAGGGTCTCTTTGATCAGTTTTCATATTGACTTTCTACTTTTCAAGAGCATAATATGATTCTTGTCTTTGAGATCCCAAAATTGAGGGTTACACTTACAAGAATTACTAAGTTGTTAGTAGATTTTGACCAAAAAAGTGATAATTAAGTGCTATAAGGAATATGAGATATTCGACAGTTAGCATTTGGGCAAGATTGTCTTGGTTCCAAAGTGAAACAAGCGACTGCCCTTCGATAGAGGTTATTTTAAACCATTGAAATATCATTACAAAACATTATAATGATGGGTAAATTATTAGGTATTTGCTAAACTAGATTGGTTTCTTTAGCGATTGTAGTTTGTAAATAAATATGTTTATCCTTTCAGCATGAATACCTTTATACTTCAGCTTTTAGCTTCCAATAAACTTAACAATGACAATTATGTGGCATGGAAAACTCAATTAAACACAATACTAATAATTGATGATATAAGATTTGTCTTAACTGAGGAATGTCCTCAAGCCCCTTCTCCAAATGCTAATCGAACTGTTCGAGAGGCATATGATCGATGAGTCAAAGCTAATGAGAAAACTTGTTTCTACATTCTTGCCAGCATGATTGATGTTTTGGCAAAGAAAGATGAGTTCTTAGCCTCGAATAATGAAATTATGGCCTCATTGAGGAAAATGATTGGGCAACTGTCATACTCCTTAAGACATGAGGCAATTAAACACTTTTACGCAAAGCTAATGAAGGAGAAAACCTTTGTTAGAGAACATGTCCTAGACATGATGATGCACTTCAACATTACTGATGTGAATGGTGGACTCATCGATGAGGCTAATCAGGTTAGATCTTACAATCTCTTCAAAAGAGTTTCCTACCGTTTCAGACAAATGCATCACTAAATAAGATCCAACCACTTTTCTTAATGAGCTTCAAAGATTCCAAACTCTTACTTTGGGTAAGGAAAAAGAAGTGAAAGCAAATGTTACTACCACCCAAAAGAAGTTTTTTAGAGGATCATCATCTAAAAGTACAAGTAGACCTTCTAAATCTAAAGCTCAAATGAGTAAGAGAGGAAAGTCGAAGACTCCCAAGACTGGAAAAGGAAAGAAAGGTGTAGATAAAGGGAAATGTTTCCACTCTAACCAGTATGGACATTGGAAAAGAAATTGCCTAAAATACCTTGCTGAGAAGAAAGCAAAGAAAACAGCACAAGGTAAATACAATTTACTAGTTGAAACATGCTTAGTCGAATATGATACTTTAACCAGATACTAGATTCAGAAGCCACTAATCATATTTGCTTCAACCTTAAAGTTGTTTTTTGAAGACAAATATCTACTACTTAAAAATATTTTGTATGTACCTCAAATAAAGAGGAACTTGATATCTATCTCTTGCATTTTGGAACTTATGTATGAAATATCTTTTGAAATTAATGAAGTGTTACTTTTCAGTAAAGGTATTCAAATATGTTTTGCTATACTTGAAAATAACTCATATAAATTAAGACCAACT
The DNA here is from genome assembly GCA_037974545.1 of Cucumis variabilis. Classification (NCBI taxonomy): domain Eukaryota; kingdom Viridiplantae; phylum Streptophyta; class Magnoliopsida; order Cucurbitales; family Cucurbitaceae; genus Cucumis; species Cucumis variabilis. The sequence continues at coordinate 13,945,377 of JBBPDI010000005.1, read as the reverse complement.
AGAGCAAACTCTATCTTAAATACTGAAATGTTTAGAACAGCTGAAACTTAGAATAAAAGACAAAAAGTTTTTTCTAACGCCTATTTATAGCATTTAAGACTTAGTCAAATAAATCTCAATAGAAATGGGAGATTAGTTAAAAGTGGACTTCTAAATAAGTTAGAAGATAACTCTCAACCTCCATGTGAATCTTGTCTTAAAGAAAATATGACTAAGAGATCTTTTAGTGGAAAAGGTCGTAGAGCCAAAGTACCTTTAGAGCTTGTACATTTGGACCTTTGTGGACCAATGAATGTCAAAGCTCGGGAAGTCAAAATTAGTCAAGATGGATAAAATGGTAAAAAGTTAAAATATCGACTTTTGACTTTGATTTACATGTCAAATTACCATATTACCCTTGGAATAAATTATTGAGATTTGCCAAGCACATTGCATGTAATTAGCAAGTGGCTTCATGCATATGAGACACCTAGTTGATGATATGCTAAGTGTGGAGAATGGAAAGCTCAATACATGCAATTTTGCACGTAGTTTGCTTATAAAGGATTATTACAAATGAAAGAAGATTAGTTTTTTTGGTGAAATTGATTTTGTAATTTTGAATTGCAAAATTAAACCAAAACTCTTTTTCTCTCCACAAGATCTCAAAGATAAGTTCTTCCTCTTAAATCCATCACTCTCTCTATTTTCTCCACCACTCAAGTCCCACAACTTAGTTCTAAGTCTATAGAATAGCGGGTCAACGCTAGTGGTAGTCTTGACTTCAAGTGTGTGACGAGATTACGACAATAGAAAAACATCGAAGGTGAGTTTTTCTATTAACTCTATCTTTGTTTTAATTAGGGTTGTAATTCATGTTAATCACTAAAATACTTAGTTGCAATTAGAGTAAAATCTGATCCTTATTCCGTTGTGCATGTCTACCGTTTCCAACAACCCTCACTCCCATGTCACCTACACGAATGTGTTTGATCATTGCATTTGTATCAAATACAAAGTGAGTCATATCCATAGTATTACCAGGACAAGGTTGGGGGATAAGGTACCCAACCTTATCCCTATACTACAGACCCTTTAAGCTGATCTCGAACATTGATCCTTGTATGTCTCTACTTACTGTCCAAGACTAATCAAACAACATAGGATGTTAGTTTATTGGATTTAAGTTATTAAGACAAAGTTAATAATATAATCAGTAATGCTTATCGAAATAATAAGAATAACATTTTATTAATAAATAATGGTCAATAAACTATATTTACTATCTACGAGTTTTAGAACATAAAACCCAACAAGTTGTTTATGGCATACATGTGTATGATGTTGTGCATGTCGTGGGCCTTTGTAGAGTTTACACAAGCTGTCACGCAAGCAATGCGTCTACGAGCATGCCATTTGGCAATGCACACTTGCCTATGTGCATGGGCTATGTGTGGAACGTTAGTGTCATGCACTCATGGGCGTTTGAGCATGCCTTGCGTGCTATGTATTTGGACACACACATGGATGAATGGGTGTTTGTTTAGGCACGCTTGCAAAGCTTTACTGCCTTGAATGCGCACACACCTGTGTAATGAGCATGTTCAATCTAAATTCGACAATAAAACCGTTGAATGTGTTCGAAGGACTAATTACAAAAAGCAAGGCAAAGAAGATTCAAGAGATTTTTACACTACACCTTTGAAAGCTTAACAAACTCACATCAAGTGACAAATAATTTGAGCAAAAAATTATACACAATCATATCCAAAATCATTTACTATTTTAATTCTATTATCAAGCTACTTACAAACTTAACACTAACTTGAGCTTTCAAGTCTCAGTTAATTACGTTGTTTTTTAAAAAAATATTGAATATTGTTAACTTCCAAATAGTTTTTGTAGATAAAAGTTACTATTATTTTGAAACTTTCGAGCTAATCAAAACATAAATAATTGAGATGACAATGGATACTTCTTTCATTAAAGAAACATATTGAAAAGTTAAAAAGTAGAGATATTTCTCAACAAAAGAAAATATATATATATATATATATATAACGTGAAATTAGGTGAAGCCGACTAGGATTCTTGGTAGCTACGTGGTATGACAACCAGAGTTTAAATATTTACACTTTTGTAATTTTCTTGGAAGGAATCTTATGAGACCATTGGTCAACATTACGAATACTTCCACAAACTCAATTTGGATTTATATTATTCCTTTTTTCTTTTTCGTTAGGTGCCAAAATAAACATACCCAACACATTATCTTTCTACTTTCTTTATTTAATTATTTTCCTAAAAGAAATTAGGGAATTGTTCTTTTAAAAAATGTTCTGCTTTTTGTCAATCATTTTTTTTTCTTAATTTTTAGTATTGACTAAATACAAATCAATTAGTGCAAATATTAAGTATGAAATTTCCTAAATTTGATCATACATAACTAAATAGTAACAGTTACCTAAAAGGTAAAACAAATTATGATAATTAAGTTCATAGTACACACATTTATTATTTGCAAAAATGTCTAAAACAAAGTTCATCCACATATATAAAATGTTATGTATCAAATATACATTTGATACCTGCTACATACTGGATACACATAATACCCATTGATACACCTAATATACATAACATCATTTGATGCACCATGATACTCTTTAATACACTTGATACTCTTTGATACACTCCTTCGTTAATGAGCTTCCACTTAAAATTATCCACATTTCATACTTTTATGAGGCAAGACCCGTCCGAAGGACTGATTTATCCATATTCACTCCTTCGACTAGAATGACATCTAATACTCCTTATTACACTTGATTCCTCTTGATACACTTGATGCACTTAAATGCTTTACTGATAAGTTTGATACACTTGATTCACTGATAATAAACTTATTATGCATCATTGGTACACACTCAACAAATTTGATACGCTTGATATATGTGCCCGATGTACCACAA
>JBBPDI010000005.1:13890217-13903262 GCA_037974545.1 Cucumis variabilis | reverse complement strand
AAGGGTAAATTAGGAATCGCAAAATACGAAAGTTATGGAGGAAAATGAGGAATACGTTATGGCGGGGGGTTCGTTCTACATCCTCAAACTGTTATTAATTTTATTTATAACCAAAAATAAATCAATTTTCGATCTCTCTCTCTTTTTTTACTTTAGATTATTTTCTTATTTACTTTATTTATTTATTAATAATATACATACTAAAAATAATTTTATGATTTTTTTTTCCTTTTAAATGATTCTCAAAACCGATTTTTTCTTTTGTAAATTAATGTTTCGATATAGTTTTTTAAAAAGATATCTATGGCGATAATAAATATAAAATTAAGAGGACCACATTTATTGAGTTTTTTTTAATTTATTATTGCATTACTTATGTGATGAATATTTGTTTTTAAATCATTTTATTTTATTGAACAATATGTAAATCAAGATAATGAAATAAAAATGTTTTCACATTTTTTAGGTTGAAATGCGACACTGCTTCAATGTAGACACAACTTAATAATTTAAATGTTTCATAGTTGTATTTTTTGAGATGAAAGGACCAAATGCTCACTTTTAGAATTAAATTTACAAATTACTTAAAAAGTAGTATGCGTATCAATTGAATAGTGTTTGTATTAACAAGAAACTATACTATCAATTTCAATAGGAAAAAGAATATATATAGCTATATAGCTATTACTTCTTCTACCAAAGAAGTTGAATGGTTTGGTTCTTATTTTTCATACTTTCTTTTTTATTTATAGTGGAAAATTTGGTGGATTGGGTAATTTCTTAAAAGAATTTGTAAATGCATATTATTAAGTTATTTCAAATAGATTGGAGGATTGGATCTAAGTGTTTATGAAATTAGATAGATTTGGTCGATATTTTTGTTTTATTGTTAGGATCATCATGATTGAGTTGGTTAGGATCATTAACTTTAAATTTCCATATTTGTCATCTCTAATTATTATCTACCATTTTAGATGAGAAAATACATTAATACTCTTTTTGTTGAAAAAATTAAATAAATTTTACCCTAAAACTTCATAGATGGTAAATTTATGAAATGGGGCTTAAATTTTTAATTGTGTCGAATAATTATCTTTTTACTTGGAAGGAGTCTACTATAGGTTGATCTAAATTTTATAACTTTCAATTTTGGATCTAATAAATCCAAGTTTATACTTTTAAAATTTATGAACTTTTTTAGAACTAAAAGCTTGACAATAGGGGTAAGGAAATTATTTCACATAGTTTATAATAACTAATTACAGATGAATCATGTTTGTGCATTAGGACGTTTGGGGCGAAGAGTGACTTATAATAGTCTAGGATTATAATAGTTTGATGAATCATGTTTGTGCATTAGGACGTTTGGGGCGAAGAGTGACTTATAATAGTCTAGGATTATAATAGTTTGTGTTTAGGATACAAACTATTATATTATGTGTTATTATAAGTTGTGTTTGAGGTAAAGATTAGTAAAAGTTGTGTTATTATAAACTGTGTTTGAGATGGACATTATTATAATGTGGATTTTTCACTAATCGATTTTTTTTTACATATATATTGTACATGAAATACACATTTTTCTAAAATTTATTTTATTGAATCTTGTTAATTATGATGATCATTTCATAAATTTAGCTTTAATCTTGCTTTTTCACTACTCTTCTTTTTCATGCTTATATATTGTACATGAAAAAAAATTCTTCAAGTCTAAAATTTATTTTATTAAATCTTGTTAATTAGGATGTTCATTTCATAAATTTAGCTTTGATCTTGATTTTTCACTACACTTTTTTGCCATACATATATATGGTACCTGAAATACACATCTTTTCTTAATTTACTTCACTAAATCTCGTTAACTTTGATCTTCATTTAATAAACATACCTTTAATCTATATTTTTCACTACTCTTTTTTGCCATACACATGTATGGTACATGAAAAACACATCATTCCTAAATTGATATTATTAAATATTCTTAATTAGGATCCTCATTTGATTAATTTATTGTTAATCTCCACAAAGTCATTTCGTCATTGCTTTTGGTTATTTTGTTTGAAATTAGTTTAAACATACATCGCTACAATTTGCCTACGTAGTTACTTAGGTAAGAAATGAAATAAAGAAAGGTTCAAACCACTACAACCACCTACAGAATAAAGAACAAAATTAATCAACATCGGTCAAGCGATCTTCCAGCAGCACAATGCAATTTAAGCTCCCATTGATATCCTCAGGAATGCCTTCATGTCTCACACCTTGCGAAATATGATCCGTATAAGTCACACCCTATCGCGACTACTCAATTCAAGGATATCCTACAACTATTTCACTACGTCTACACCATATTTTTTATCATCCGCTGAACGTTGCTCTTTTGAGCAATCTGCGGTGGCCTTCAACTAGTCATTCACAAATTCAATGATATCAACATGAGATACATACCTTTACCCAACTGTCAAATATGTTGTGTTTAGGGATAATGCATTAGTATTTGTCATTCCAACTGAATCTACTGCATACTGGCCTTTACATTTTTGTGATCGCCTAGTAGGTTCTCTTAAAGGCTTTGATTCGATAGTCTATTGTCGCACCCCCTCAATGTTACAGCTTAGGAGCTTATTTGCCATCATCCATTGCAGATGTGCGAGGTATCCAGGTTCGAAGGTATCATTATTGAATCTCCACCCACTAGAGAAGACTAAGTCTACCAAGCACTCGACGAGTTTAGCTTCTTCCTCGTTGGTCCAAATGTGTTTAGGTCCTCATCAAGAACTTGCCATATTAGTATCATACATACACAGGTTAATGAAGTGACTAACATAAGGCAAACAGTATGTAACATACTAAACCACTTAGAAGTTTGATTTGTCATTAATTAATTATCATAACATGCATATACAATGCATAATAAATCAAAATATGATGCATTTACAAGTAAAGTGTACATCATTAACCACCATTTGAAAATGAATATAAGAATAGGCTACGCATTTACAAAAGGTAAATAACCGTAAGGGAAACTGATGATTACGTAACTTCCATTTCACTAAATATTTCTTCAACCAATTCATCCCTCCATTAATTCCATTCATTTTAGGTCTCAATATAGTGAATGTTGTCACCTCCAATCGTGGCATACGTCAAATCACCCCCATCGAAATCCTCTGTCATTTCAGCCTTAGTCATCTCTCTGTAAGGTTGTACAAGAAACAACAAGCTATTATTGTTCGACATTAGACTTGGACTGGACAGTGTGACTTTTCTCGTAGGATTTCCCATCGACCCTTTAATAGCCTGAACACTCTTTCCATCACATTCCGTGAAGATGAGTGTTTTATGTTGAAGAATTCTCATGTTGTTAGGTGCGTTACCTTTGCCACACCACTCTTAAAGATGGTGTCTTTCTCCTCTGTAGAGAGCCAAAAAACCCTTAGCGTTTGGGTAACCGACATCGCATAGGTAGTAATTCCATGTTGAGAGATCGACTGTTTCAAAGCCCTAATTGAATAAATAAAACAAATATTTCTCAGAAATGATTTATAGCTATTTACCCTTCGGAACCTTTAGTCCATTAGATCTTGAAATAGTATCTCTAAGGATGTGCAAATCAGTTGTCGATCCTTCCCAATCAGCTAAGACTAACTCAAAATTGTCTTTCATATCACATACTCCTAGGACGTTCATCGCAACTTTACCCTTTTGTGTCCTATACCTCGGACGATCAATTGCGTTGACATTGAACTTTATGTACGTGTCATCTAACGAACCTAGGCAATTTTGTAGTATAGTGAAATCGTAAATATTTATACCCTAAATGGGACACATGCAACTAACGTCCATATATAAAAGAACCTACCACAAACCACTTCCATCGGAAATTTGTGCATGAGTTGATACTGGTTTTGATTTTTTCAACAACCCATCATGCAAGAGTAAAACTACCAACAAGACTATGTTGAAATGCCTGAAAATTGTCTCACTATTACGTATGAACTCCCTTTGAATAATTGAATTCTTCACGTCGTGCGTTAATATGTGAAGGAACATGGCAAGCATCTCCTCAACATCTACGACTTTCGTTGACGCTAATCCACCTGTCATCCTAAGTAGGTAGCGTAGAATGGTGAAACATCTTCTATCCATTTTAGTACTTTGATGACAAACTAGGTCGGACTCATGCATCAGGCCAAAGTACGTTACCTAATTAATTCAATGCCTAGTGCCAAAGGGTGTATGCTCTAGCCTCTTATGGTCATTCAATAATAACTCTCATGATTCTCTCCAACTTCCTAAAAAAGAGAGAGTTATAAATACGCAGAAGAAAACATGTTTTTCAACTCAAGCTTTAGCCCTTATGCAAATTTCTCTTAGAGATTCTCTAAAAAAATAGAGATTTTTCCATTTGAATTGGTTTCCACTCATCTTAGAGTATAGGAAGGTCTCCGACGGGTAGTGTCTCCAATTTGATGATTAATAGATTCAAAGACGTCAAGGAGAGTAAGTTACTTTATTTTGTAATTCTCTTTATCTTTTAATTTAAAAGCATGCTTAGCCCCTAGAAAATTAGTTTCTGTATTATTTTGCCAATGTACGGTATTTTTAAGTTTTCAATTAAATTGATCTAAGATCTCAATAAAATCTTATGCTGTCAAGGGCTTTAATCCCTTCAGGTTTTTCACAAAGATCTGGTATTGATTATGAGGAGGCATATTCTTCGGCGGTGGATGCAATCACGTTAAGATTTTTAATTGGTATGGTTGTGTATGAAAATCCTAGAAGGATTTAAAATATCTGAACATATAAATCAAGTTTTCGGGAACTATGTTCAATAAAGTTGCAGATATCATTATATGTGTAGCCACCTAATTTTATACTATATTTTTTTATATTCTTTTAACAAAAATAATAATGATTAAAATTTTTCTTTTTTTTACAATAATTATTTTCTTAAAATTGTCTTTAATGAGCATATTTATCATTTTAAACAAATAAATCAATTTAGTTAAAAAAAAATTAATATCACATTTATCTTATTTGTACTATTTTAGGAAAAAAGAAATTTATTTGTTTTAAATAAGATCTTCTATTATCATTTTTTACTTATTTATATCATTTTAGAAAAAAAATCAATTTTAAACAAAAATCTTTTAATATCCATTTGATTTATTAATTTATTTTTCACAAAATCTCAAAATATCTCATTTATTTTATTTTATTTATTTTAGGAAAATAAAAATTTATTTTATTCACATAATATCCAAATTTGATTTTATTCTTATTATTTTTTTCTAATTTGTGGTATACCCAAGTCTATAAATAAGGACCTTTGTCGTTTGGAAAAGGGCAGGAAAAAAGTTTCTTAGAGAAAAAAATTTCTTTAGAGAAAGTTTGTAGAGAAAAAATGAAAATCTTTAGAGAGAATCTCTGCAAAAATATGGTTTTTTTCTTGTTCATTTCATTATCTTATTGTTTTTACTTTTTTTTCCTTTATCTTAAGCAAATCAAATCTCATATTGAAATAAACGTAGTTGGAGATTGCATTTGATAAGGATTTACTTTCAAGAATTTGTACCTTATCAACAAGTAATTTTCTTGAAGATTTGAATCTTTATTTTTCTTTTCTTCTCTTTTTTTAAAAAGATAAGAAAAAGAAAAAAAAATGTATAACGAAAATTTTAATATTTTTTGCTACTTTTTTAGCTTTATCGTTATTCTTTTATAGAAAAAGAAAAACTTTAGTCTTTTTAACTTATTATTATTGTTATTATATTTATTTCATTTCATTTTATTTCTTTTCTCCGCCACCACTCCTCTATTTTCTTTTCTTCCTATTTATTTATTTATTCTTTTATTTTTCTTTTCTTTCCTTTCTTTCATCTTTCCTTATTTTGTCTTCTATTACAATATTTTTTTCTTTCTTTACTTACTTACATTACAATTATAATAATTATTTATTATATATGCTTAAATTTATGTATGCATGTTTTTCCATACGTTTTACATTAAATTTATTTTGACAATGTTACAACATTATTTTGCATTAGTTAATTAATTTGTTTTTTTCTTTACATTAATACTTTCTTAACATTTTATTCTTCCGACGATGGAATTAGAAATATCTGGAAGTCTGTTATATCTAAATTCTTGAGGTGAGGGGAGCGGTTCTTTGGGAGTCCAAGATCGATCCCTAACATTTTTTTTAAAAAAATAAAATCTTATCTTACTTGTTTGATTTATTGAGTGATATATTTGATTCTATATTGTGCATTACTTCCTATTTGACTTAATTATGATATCTTTCTCAAATTTCCTTTTTAAACATTTAGAATTTTTTGCTTGAAAACTATATTTTTTAGTGTTTTTTTTAAAGTTTAAAATATAAATCTATATTTCATAAGGTTTCCTAATCAACTTTTTTTTTTTTTAATAACTCACATCTATTTCTTAAACAAAATCATACGATGGAATCTAGGAGTCCGTTATTTCTAGATTCTTGAGGTAAGGGATCAATATCTTTGGAAGTTCGAGATTTGATTCCAAAAAAAAATTTTAATTAATGTTTTAAAAAATTCTTTATTCAAAGACTAGCCTGTGATAAATTTTGAGAAAATGTAATAATTTTTCATTTTCTTAAGGTGAGAAAATTTTCACAATATCTAGTCTAATTAATGGAATATTATTCGACTTATTTTATGAGATCATTGCTTTAAATTTTCGAGTAACGATAGGTAAAATAAGACATTAGTTTTAAAATAAATTAAAAATATTTTCAATTCAATATTTGAAATTTGGCCACCATTTTTTAAATGGGTGTTGTGGGGTGCTAATACATTCTCCATACACAAATGACTCCTGACTCAACTCTTTTTTTCACAAATCATTTTTTTAAAATTGTTCTTTATTTCTATGATAATCACATTGTAAAAAAGATTGGTGGTAGCTCCTATTTTCTTTTAGAACTAAGTCTTTTGAGGACATCAACTATTCCACATCGTCTTTGTCACGTGGTGACAATATGGATTGAAACAATCAGGACGAATGTGGTAAAAACGTCTGAGTGAATAATTGTTGAAATAAGGATATCAAAATAGTCCAATATGTCCATAGATTTTTATAAAGAAATCACAGTCAGGACTTGCTATTATAATTGTATATTTGATGATTTTGCTAAGATAGCCCACTAAATTGTTCTTATTTTTCTTTTTTTGGTCTACTGTATTATGGTCCAAATACATATTCTAGAACAATATGTTATAAGGAATTATATGATGTATGTGTGTAGGTAAGAGTTTTTAGTCTCGTCTCAGCTTCTCTTTATATATTTGAGATTTGTCGAATACAAAAAATATCAATTAAAGCTAGAGTTTTCTCTTGCCAAATTCTCTTCACCAATCTTCTTCCATTTCTTATCTTGGTATCAGAGTAATGAGAGTCTAACTGACCTATCCCATCCAATTATTCTTTTTCTTCATCTATCCATTCGGTAGGCATCTGCATAAAACCCACCTCAAGAAAAAATCCTCTTCATCAGTTAAAGTCTGCAAAAAAATACACCCCAAGAAAATTTCAAACTCAGATATTCTTCTACTAATCATCGACTCCAAGATTAAAATCCCTCACAAAAATGAGTTCTAACTCATCCCTTCTTGGTGTTGAGAACATTGAAGCATCTTCCACTAATTAATCAAGTATTTGGATCGGACAACAAAATATCACTCGTGAAGCTCAGCAATGATAACTTCCTCCTATGAAAGTTCCAAATCCTTACAGCATTAGAAGCTTATGATCTTGAAAGCTTTCTTGAACTTGAATCAGAACCACCATCGAAATTTATCTCACCAATTGGAAGTTCAACAACATCTACTACAAGAACACCAAATTCTGAATATAAGGTATGGAAACGTCAAGATCGACTCATCTCTTCATGGCTTTTGGGATTCATGAGTGAAGAAATACTAAATCAGATGCTCCATTGCACATCTGCAAAATAAATTTGGGAAACTCTTCAAGGTATTTTCTCTTCTCGTTTTTTAGCTCAAGTAATGCAGTTCAAAAACAAACTCCACTATATAAGAAAAGGATATGTGCCTTTAAAAGAGCATTTCCTTAAAATATAGCGGTGTGTTGATGCTTTAGCTTCAATTAACAAACTAGTTTCATCTGATGATCATATATTGTACATATTGGTTGGTTTAGGATCTAATTATCAATCTATGATATCTGTCATTTTCGCCAGAACTAACTCTCCTTCCGTGCAAGAGGTTATGCCTTTGTTACTAACTTAGGAATCTCAAAATTAAAGCAAAATAATCAATGAGACTACTTTACCTTCTACTAATATTATCTCTCGAACAATGGAAAAAGAAGCAGAATCTTCTACAAGAAACAGTCAAAACAATCATACCTCAAATTACAACAATTACTCCTACAATCAGAGAGGTGGTAGTGGAAATTGAAGATCAAATAGAGGAGGGAGAAGGAATTGTAATAAACCACAATGACAAATCTATACAAAGTTTGGACACATTACTAATCATTGCTTTTTTCGATATGCTTCGAGATCAAATTCATCAGGTTATTCACCAAACTCCCATAATACTTTATATACCAATATGAATAATCATCCATAAATGTCTACTATGGTGGCTTCTCCCGACCTGAATATTGAGAGCAATTGATATTCCAATTCGGGAGCTACAAACCATCTAACTCACAGCTTAAGCAACTTATCAACAAGATCTGAGTACGGGGGAGGAAATCAGATCTACGTAGCAAATGGGTCAGGTTGCCAATTACTTATTATGGTTCCTTGTCATTTAACTCCTTTATATTACCATCCAAATCATTTACACTAAATAACTTACTTTATGTTCCATCCATTACCAAAAACTTAATCAGTGTCTCACAGTTTGCCAAAGATAATCATGTTTTCTTTGGATGTCATCCTACTTTGTGTTATGTGAGGGATCAGGATACTGCCAAGTACTTCTCCAAGGACTCCTCAACGATGGGCTCTACAAATTTATCATCCAACCATCACATAAAAGTTTTTTCCATTATGAATAGAAAACTAAGTATGGTTTAAATATAGTTGTACCTAAATCTAATACTCACTTGCTTGATCTATGGCATAGAAGGCTAGGTCATTCCCATTTACCTATTGTTAAAGTTGTCTTGAAACATATTGATTGTTCTTCTGGCATTATAAATAAAATGAACTTTTGTGAAGCATGTGAATAAGGCAAACATCATGCCCTCCCTTTTTCCCATTCCCTTACTCAATATACACGTCCTTTACAACTTATTACTTGTGATTTATGAGGTCTTGCATTTAATGTTTCTCATAATGGTTTTAGATATATACTACATAAGTTTTGTTGATGCCTATAGTAGATACACCTGAATATATTTTTTACATTCCAAGTCTAATGTCTTTCTAGCTTTTAAAAAATTCAAAATATGTGTTGAAAAATCCCTTGGTCAATCAATTAAAAGTTTTCATATTAATGGTGGTACTGAATTTAAATCCTTCAAACCTTTTCTTGATTAAAATGGCGTTGAACATAGAATCACATGTCCTTTCACTTCAAAGCAGAATGGCATAGTTGAGAGAAAACATAGACATATCATGGAAATGAGTCTTACATTATTATATCAAGCCACTTTACCTTTATCATTCTGGGATGAAGCCTTTTCAACTAGTGTCTACCTCATAAATCGTTTGTCAACCCTAGTCCTTGATAACATAAGCCAGTTGGATAAGTTATTTGGTCGAAAACCTAACTTCCCTTCCCTTAGAGTCTTTGGCTGCAAATGTTATCCCTACCTTCGACCTTACCAATCCCATAAATTGTGTCTCCGATCCACAACATGTACTTTCCTAGGATATAGTACCCCACATAAAGAGTACAAATGCCTAGCCTCAAATGGTCGTATTTTCATTTTTAGACATGTATTATTTGATGAAAATTCATTTCCATATGCATCTTTCCATTCCATTCTAGCATATCTAAATCCAAAAATGTTCTACCTCCACCACTTCACTCAATAACTTAATCACCCCTTATGAACCATAATGAGGATCAGCAACGCATTGACACAGTTTCTAACACTGATCATCCAAACCCCACTATTGTGTATCCTTTAGAGACAGGTACTCAAAAGAGCTCTCGAGATGATGTCAGCAGAGAAGGTATTACTCAATTTCCCAGTACTATGCAATCACAACATCAAACTAATTTTGATATGAACACTCAACCTCAATCTACATCCATTCATCCCATGATCACACAGAGTAAGCATGGTATTTTCAAACCAAAAGCATTTTTTATTGATTATACTCAAACTGAACCTTGTAATGCCAAGGAAGCTTTTAAACATTTTCATTGGAAAAAGGCCATAGAAGAAAAGTTTGAAGCCTTACAGAAACAACTTGGAGACTTACTCCACAAAATCCTAATCAGAAAATTGTTGGTTACAAATGGGGTTTTAAGATAAAAAGGAATTCAAATGGGTCTATTGCTAGATATAAGATGCGCTTAATTGCTAAAGGTTTTCATCAAACACCTAATATTGACTATAATGAAACCTTTAGTCCAGTTGTTAAATATGTTACTATTCGAATGCTCTTAACTATAGCAATTATGAAAGGATGAAGTATACGTCAATTAGATGTTAATAATGCTTTTCTTCATGGCATTTTAGATGAAAATGTCTACATGGAACAACCATTTAGCTTTGAAGTTAAAAGCACTTATCCTATGGTTTGTAATTTAAAAAAGGTGCTTTATGGTCTTAAACAAGCCCCTTGAGCATGGTATGAAAAGTTGAGCTCAAGTTTACATTTACTTGGTTTTAGAACTTCCAAACCTGATACATCTTTATTAATACGTGTTACTCCTACACCCTACTGCTATGTCTTGATTTATGTTGATGATTTGATTATTATGGGCAGTTTTGAGAAAGAATTGAATTCCTTAATTCATTATTTAAACAGTCAATTTGCACTTAAGGATTTGGAAAAGTTGAGCTACTTTCTTGGAGTTGAGGTGTTATACCCAACTAGTGAAGGTTTGTTTTTATCTCAATCAAAATATATTACTGATCTGTTACAGAGAACAAAAATGTTGGAAGCTAAACCTATTTCTATACCTATGGTAAGTGGCCCTTTACTTTCTGTCTTTCAATGGGAACCATTTCATGTGATGTGATCTATATAGAAGTGTTGTCGGTGTATTAAAGTATGCAACACTTACTCATCTTGAGATATCATATAGTGTTAATAAAGCTTGTCAATTTATGCATGCTCCAAAAAATACACATTTGCAGCTTGTGAAAAGAATTCTAAGATATCTTAAAAGTGTATTATATCATGGTTTATGGCTTAGCAAGTCTGATAATCTGTCTTTAGTTGAATTTGCTGATGCAGATTAGGCATCTGATCCAGATGATAGGAAATCTACATCTGGTTTCTGTGACTATTTTGGAAATAACTTAGGGTGTGTTTGGGGGAAGGACAGAGTTATGAAGAAAAACGATTATGATAATCCTAGTGTTATGATAAATATTTTTAGGGAAAGGATTATGAATGGTAGTGTTATGATAGTATGCATTTGGGGGAAGGAATATAATAAGTAGTGTTATGATAATATTTGTTTGGGGGGAAGGATTATGAAAATTATTTATTATAATTATTTTTTAAAAATTCGTATTTTAAATCAAATACACAAATATTTGTATATTTAATTTACCAAACTGACATATTTTCGTAAAATAAGTTAACATTAGTTTTCTTAAATACGATGTCCATTTTCAACATTTTTTATGTAAAAGTTTCGTGCCAAGAATTTTTTTTTTTAAAATTCGTATTCTAACTCTGATACACAAATTATAAATAGTTAATTTACCAAATCATCTTATTTTTCATAAAACAATTTCGAGTACTTTATTCAAAGACGACATCCGTTTTCAACCTTTTTCAACGTTGAGTCGTTAAGTGCGAATAAATTATATTTTTGTTTTTTAATTGATATTCTAAATGCAATACACAAATTTCATATATTTAACAATTGATTTAAACCAAATACTGGCACCATAATTTCATTCAAACGAAACGATATACGAAGAACAAAATAGTTTCTAGGAAGGGAGTTATAAACTGAAGTCAATTACATAGAACACAATGCACAGGAGCAAAAATTATTATTATTTTAATAAATTCATATTCTAACTCCAATACACAAATTTTATATATTTAATTTACTAAATCACTATAGTTTTCATAAAATAATTTGCAGTAATTTCTTTAAATACAACATCCATTTTCAAGCTTTTTTACGTAATTGTTAGGTGCAATTAAATTATTAATTTTTTAAAAAATCATATTCTAAATCCAATACACAAATTTCATATATTTAATTTACCAAATCGTCATAGTTTCGTAAAACATTTTGTAGTAATTTCTTTAAATACGACATCCATTTTCAACATTTTTTACACAATCGTTACGTGCGATTAAATTGTTAATTTTTAAAAATTCATATTCTAAATCCAATACACAAATTTCATACATTTAATTTACTAAATAGTCCTAGTTTTCATAATACAGTAGCAAAAAGAAAATACGAGTCAAGCTGTGTAATCACAATAAATTACCTAATTCAAGAGTAAAAGAATAAATTAAAATTTTAAATTAATATAATTGTACCAAATTCATAAATTAAAAACAAGTTGTGTTTTTTAAATAAAAAGATTAAAATTAATAAAACTCATAAGTATAAGAATTATAAATGAGAAAAAATGGATTAAATAGTATTTAAACTTAAATTGATTAATTATAAACAAGGAAGGATTAAGATGGATTGAGAAAGAAATAATGAAGGAATAAGGAATGATTGAGTAAGGAATAATGAAGTATTGAGAAAATTGAGGAAGGATTGAGGGAATTGATAATCCTAAACCAACATCTTTTCTTTGATTTACTCGCAGACTTAGGCTCAAAGAATCCCACGCCACGGAGCGGGATATTGTAGGAGTTTTT
>JBBPDI010000005.1:13871247-13887071 GCA_037974545.1 Cucumis variabilis | reverse complement strand
AGTGACAAAATTTTGAAAATCCTTTGGGGAACGCAAGATCAAGCATTAATTTATTTTATAAAAATGTTTCACAACGCCTCATCATGTGCTTAAATCATTAACATTACATTAGCCTCTACTTATTGCTTCCACCAAGACATTGAACAATTCCCGCACATAGAATACTGTGACGACCCGTATCATCATCAGTATCCCTCAGAGAAGTCCAAGTTTTATTCTTGTTGCTCATGCGATCAACTTGAACGTAGACATCTCAATGCATTAAGCTATCTTCTTATCACCATGTGGTCCTTTCACTACATGGTTGCCTTGACTCTTATGTGCACATAATAGTTAGCTCATGATATGAATAAAGTTAAGGTTTACTCACATACAAACATTTCACACAAGCATTACGAAGTTAACTTTGTTAAGATATTTTTGAAATAGTCATGTTTTTCATATATAACTCATAAGATTACATCATTTAATACATCATACTAAAAATAACATGAAAGAAACTTAGGAAAAACTTTGTGTTTTTCATTGAAAAGTCACTCACGAAACCTAGCTTCATTTACTCTTTCTCTTCCTTAATGCCCAATCCTTTGGTTCTTCTTTTCTCCCTTCTTCTTAGTGCCCACTTCAAAGTTTCCTCTACTCGCATGTTCTCTTTTTGACGGCGCTTTAGAGATTTCTTTACCTACTTTTCCTTTTAAACTTACGCAACTTATTTATACTAACCTTAAACTAGATTAGTCCTCCATAAACTCATAGTTGTTCGGCAGCTCCTTCTTAACAAACTACACCTATAGGTTTTCTATTTCTTCCAACCATGCTTATTCTTAAGTCAACAAATACGACGCTAACTAGTCTGATTCAGGTGCTTCACCCAAATTTTCTAACTTCCTTTCTTCACCTAACTTTTCCTCGCATAAACCCTAAGATACCCTTTTCCTCGCGTTGCGTACTCTTCCTTGCATCACATAGCTTTTTTCCTTGTATCTCTATTCAAAATGCATTCCTCTCATACTTAGCAATTTTCACTCCTCTTATTGTAGGATCCGAGATACTTAGTCTAACTTTCTTCTTCACAAATTCCTTCCTCACAACCCTTCTGTTCCAAAACGTGGGTTTCACATAAAACATGATCAAACCCACCCAAACTCACATAATATTCATACCCAATTCAAAAACAACATCTAAAAATTATAATATAATAACCAACTTATAGTCAAATATCTCGAAACAAACAACAAAAATATATAAATAATACACTGACAAACAACAAAAATTAGTAAACATTTTGTTGCAAAAGTAGTACAATTTTCTTTCTTAGCCCACTAAAACTAATTTGGCAACCAAGATGAATTTACAAATAAGACAATTCAATTAAAAAATCAGAAATTTTCAAAAGTAAATACATCAGAAATCAACAAAGAATAATTTCTAAAAAATCAGCAAATAATAGCTTTAAAAAAATCAACAACCATACTTTCCAATTCCTGAAATTTGAGAAAATTTTCTAATGCTTAAAGGTGTTATTGGTGTTATTGATGCTACCAAGTCTTTGTTGTTGTTATCTAAGCTCAAGTAAAAAAATCAGAACCTATATGTCTAAACGCACCACCACCACTTTGTAAGCCTCAACGATCATTTGACCATGTAGTCATTCTTTGATGAAAGCATTATTCACCGCTGATGTTAGGTAGTCATGCACATGTGGTGTAATTGTGTTGTCACTATTAAATGAAAAATTCCTTACTCGAGAAAACCAAGTTATGTGATATAGCTATGATTTAAATGTGTTTTAAACGCTAATTTTTTATGCGATGCAAGAAGACTAAACAATGCAATAACTACGTTTCAAGCGCTATGCAAATGAAAACTTTAGAGTCTTTCGTGTTTTAGTTTTAAACTATGTAATATTGATCATGATTATGCAATAACATGAGCTATGCGAGATAGCTACGCGAAAAAGTGAGAACATCTCATCACATATGTTAACATCCCAGGAGAGATGGTCAAACATGATGAGACATATTAAAGTCATGATCTTTATCACATGATTAAAAAGAATCAAACATTTTATTACCTTTTAGTATTTAATAAGTCAACATAACCCCTTCCTAAATAAAAGAGGTTACAAATTAATTTCTCAAAATTAATTTCCAACGGTCTATTGATTTCCTCACAATATATATATACTTTCTTCATCATTTCATTTTATGTGCGAGAAATTTTCATAAGCAAGAAAACTCTCTCTCAAACTTCTTCTTCTGAATTTACCAAGCAATTTTAAGTGTTTATCTGAGTGTTGAGATTCCAATTGATTTTTGTGCAAAATCAATTGAAGAACAAAATGTTGTTTTATCCTGAAGACGACGGGACAATAATTATGTTTGCAAAAAAAAGCAAAGTCGCAAAACGTCTTAAGGAGAGTATGATCCGCGATTCAGCCATTACTTAACCATTCTTTGTTTTCCAACTTAGCGTTCTGACCACTAGGCATTTTGTCCACTTGGCGAGATAATCAGTATGTAACTTGACTACATGAGAAATGATACCTTAAGTGAGATACATGGTGAAGTGCAATAACAATTTAAAGACGTTTTCAATCTACTGCAATGACTGGAACATTCTAAGGCAATTTGAGTTCCTCTGATCTCAACCATCCTTTTTGCTTTGAAGGAGAAAATTTTAAGAGGTGGAAACAAAAGGTGTGTTTTTTCTTACTTTAAAAAAGGTGGCTACCGCATGTACCTCTAAAGAGCCAAAAATCTCAGAGTCCAATCCAACTGAGGAGCAAGTCAAAACTCGTACCGCGTGGACAAAGATCAATGTTATATGTAAGAATTTAATATTTAATGGTCTTACTGATGAGCTGTACGATTATTACAGCGTAGTGTCTATAGCGAAAGAAGTTTGGGATGCATTACAAAAGAAATATGACACAAAGGAAGTTGGATCTAAGAAGTATGCGGTAAGCCGATACTTGCATTATCAAATGACTGATGACAGATCAGTGGAGGCTCAATCACATGAGATTCAAGAGATAGCACATGAGATCATAAGCGAAAGTATGTCGCTTGACGATCAATTTCAAGTTATGGTTATTATTGATAAATTACCTCCTTTGTGGAAGGATTTCAAAAATACTTAAAGGCACAAAACCAAGGAGTTTTCATTGGAAAGTCTTATCACGCGATTAAGAATTGAGGAAGAGGCGAGAATACATGACCAAAAGGAAGAGGTGAACTCAATTTGTAGAAAGAAGTCAAACGCAGTACTGAAACCGAATCTAAAGCCTAAAGGAAATAAAATGAAACACAAATCCAACAAGCAAAGCAACTCACAAAGACCCCAATCCAAAAGTACGGTACAAATTGTTTGCTACAATTGTAATAAGCCTGGACACTTAGCTAGGAATTGTAGAAACAGAAATCGTCCTGCTACATAGGTGAACCTGGTAGAAGATGAATATGTAGCTATGATTTCTGAAGTCAATGTCATTGGGGGGGTCTGAAGGTTGGTAGCTAGACACAGGTGTATCTCCATGTCTGTCATGACCTTAGTTTATTTAGAAAGTATAATGAGATAAAGGATAAGAATATCCTTCTAGGAGATCATTACACGACTAAGGTGGCAGGCGTTAGAGAAGTAGAACTAAAATTTACTTTAACTAAGAACAATGTTTTTATGGGAAATGGCTACACGACAGAAGACATGTTTAAACTAAATTCAAAAATGAATAAGAATTTAACTTCCACTCACATGTTGTCTTCTTTTAATGTTTGACATGCTAGACTTTGTCATGTTAGTAAAAGACTAATTAGCAACATGAGTAGGTTAAATCTTATGCCTAAGTTATCTATGCATGAATTTGAGAAATGTACATGTTGTAGTAAAGCTAAGATAACAAAAACCTTGCATAAGTATGTAACTAGAGTAACAGATCCTTCAGAATTAATACATTCTAACTTTTGTGAATTTGATGGCACATTAACTAAGAACAGTAAAAAAGGTATGTAATAACCTTTATAGATGATTGTTCCGACTACACTTTTATTTATTTGCATAAAAATAAAAGTGATGCCTTTGACATGTTCAAGGTATATGCAACTGAGATAGAGAATCAATTTAACAAAAGAATTAAGAGAGTTTGTGGTGATAGAGGAACTGAATATGATTTAGTTGCCTTCAATGAGTTGTATAACTCAAAAGGAATAATACACGAAACTACTGCACCCTATTCTCCTGAAATGAATGGAAAAGCAGAAAGGAAGAATAGAACTCTAACGGAGTTAGTAGCTGCTATCTTACTTGAATCAGGAGCAACACCATCTTGGTGGAGTGAAATAATTAAGACTATTAATTATGTTCTTAATAGGATTTCTAAATCGAGCAGTAAATCTTCACCATACGAAGTCCTTACAAATAAAACACCAAACTTGTCTCATCTTAGAACTTGGGGTTGTTTAGCCTATGTTAGAATACCTAATCCAAAGAGAAGAAAATTAGCCACTAGAGCCTATGAATGTGTTTTCATAGGATATGTTGAAAATAGTAAAGCCTATAGATTCTATGACTTAAAAAACAAAGTAATCATAGAATCAAATGACGTAGATTTTTTTAGGATAGATTTCCTTTTAAATCTAGAAATAGTGGGGACTTAAATATTCAAATTAGTGAGGGCTAAAGTTCAAGTAGTCTACCTTCAATCAGGATCCAAACCCAAGAAAAGGAAGTAAATCTTGAACCTAGAAGAAGCAAGAGAGCTAGAACCATAAAGGACTTTGGAGAAGATTTCGAAATGTATAACGTAGAAGATCCAAAAGATCTAACTGAAACCTTATCCTCAGTAGATGCCAACTTATGGCAAGAAGCCATCAATGAAATGGACTCTCTTGAATCCAATAGAACTTGGCACCTAGTTAACTTAGTCCCTAGCTGCAAAGCAATAGGCTGTAAATGAGTTTTAAGGAAGAAACTCAAACTTGACAGAACAGTAGATAAGTATAAGGTTAGATTAGTAGCTAAAAGATTTAGGCAGAGGGAAAATATAGATTTCTTTGATAATTTTTCCTTGGTTACTAGAATCACCTCAATTAGAGTGTTGATATCTATAGTTGCCTTGAACAATCTCTTAATCCATCAAATGGATGTCAAAACTGCTTTCCTAAATGGTGATTTTAAATAAGAGATTTATATAGAATAAGCCAAAGGTTTCATTGTTCACGGTCAAGAAACCAAAGTTGTAAACTAGATAAATCTCTATATGACCTAAAACAAGCTCCTAAGCAATGACACGAAAAGTTTGACAACTTAATCATGTCCAAAGGACTCAAAGTAAATGACAGTGGCAAATGTATCTACTATAAAACTGGAGATAGATTACATACTATCATATGCTTATACATAGATGACATGTTAATCTTTGGATCAAACTTGCATGTCATAAATGATGTAAAATCTATGTTGAGTGCAAATTTTAACATAAAGGACTTAGGAGAAGCTGATGTAATCCTAGGTATCAAGATTACAAAAACTAGATATAAAATTTCCTTAGATCAATCTCATTATATAGAAAACATTCTAAAGAAGTATAACTACTTCAATAGTAAACTAGATTGTACACCTTATGATTCTAGTGTTAAATTATTCAAAAACACTGGTACATAGCTTATGTTGCAGGATTACTATGTAGGTTTATCGGCAGACCTAGTCTAGAACATTAGAATGCTATAGAGCGAATAATGAGATATCTTAAGAAGACATAAAATCTAGGATTACACTGTCAGAAGTTTCCCGCTATACTTAAAGATTACAGTGATGCTGATTGGAACTCCCTCTCTGGTGACTCAAAGGCAGTGGCTAATATAGTAGGAGGAGTTGTTGCATGAAATCTAAGAAATAGACAATTCTAGCCCAGTCAACAATGGAGTCAGAGATGATAGCACTAGCTACTGCTAGTGAAGAAACAAACTAACTTTCGAAACTTGCTAAGAGAGATTTCCACCTAAGAAAGACTGGTAACAGCCATACTAATCCATTGTTATAGTATTGCAGCAATCGCAAAAATTTATAATTGTTATTTCAACGATAAGAAATGATAGATACGTTGTAAGCACAGTACCATTAGAGAATTTCTCACTAATAGTACAATAATAGTGGATTATGTACAATCTGATGACAACTTGGTTGATCCTTTGACGAAAGGACTAGTAATGGAGAAGGTTTTTAAAACCTCAGACAGAATGGGACTCAAGCCTATTGAAAATTGAATTACTATGAGGTAAATCCAACTTGCTCGACTGAAGATCCCAAGAAACAAGTTCAATGGATAATAACTAATTACAAGTAATACAACGAAAATCATGCTAAATTAGGAGTTCCATTCTTATGATTCAATAATTAGCACAACATCCTGAAGCCTATGAGGAGGCTGGACTTTGTTCTTAATGAAATCTATACTTGATATCAAGTAGGGTACCAAGCTACAAGAGTACTCTTGATAGATTCCTTTGTGGATATGGAAGTGAAGACTGCTTCTATGGAATTCTGGGCATATTCCTAGAGCGTTCACTAAACTGGTTTACACGTGCAAGGCCATAAAGTACGAGCAATTTTAGAACTTCACTTGAATAATTCTATGTGTGAAATTGCGTAAGAAGTAAAGTTCAAAACTACAAGTTACTTTACAATAATCTAAACAATTGTCATTACGTAAAGGTTCAAGTCAATAGACACCTTTATTTAAGCATAACATTATATAAATAGACATTGTTCGATGAAAATGTTTTCAAAATTTTTAAGTGGGGGATTGATAGAGTAAAAAAATTTCAATTGGAGGATTGTTGAATGAAAAATTCTTTATGCAAGAAAACCAAACTATGCAATATAGCTATGATTTAAACGTGTTTTAAACGCTAATTCTTCATGCGATGCGAGAAGACTAAACAATACAATAACTACATTTCAAACGCTATGCAAATGAAAACTTTAGAGTCTTTTATGTTTTAATTTTAAACTATGTAATATTGATCATGATTATGCGATAACATGAGCTATGAGAGATAGCTATGCGAAAAAGTGAGAACATCTCATCACATATGTTAACATCCTAAGCGAGATGGTCAAACATGATGAGACATATTAAAGTCATGATCTTTATCACATGATTAAAAAGAAACAAAGGTTTTATTATCGTTTAGTATTTAATAAGTCAACATAACCCCTCTATAAATAAAAAAAACTTACAAATTAATTTCTCAAAATTAATTTTCAACGGTCTATTGATTCCCTCACAAATATATATACTTTATGCATCATTTCATTTTATGCGCGAGAAATTTTCACAAGCAAAAAAACTCTCTTAAACTTCTTCTTCTGAGTTTACCGAACAATTTTAAGTGTCTATCTAAGTGCTGAGATTCCAATTGATTTATATGCAAAATAAATTAAAGAACAAAAGGTTGTTTTATTCTAGGGATGACGGAGCAATAATTTTTTTGCACAAAAAAGTAGAGTTGTAAAACGTCTTAAAGAGAGCATGACCCGCGACTCAACCATTACTTAACTATTCTTTGTTTTCTAGCTTTGTATTCTAACCACTAGGTGTATTGTCCACTTGGTGAGATAATCAATACACGACTTGATTATGCGAGAAATGGTACCATAAACGAGATATAGGGTGAAGTGCAACAACAGTAACAATACATCAAAGTCAAAGCAGCTTCTCCTCTGTTCACAACTTGGCAAAGTTGTCGACGTTTGTGGCTGGCAGTCTGTTAGATACCTAGATTATTATAAGGTTAGGGGTATAAGGATAATTAGATATTTAGGTAGTTACATAGGATAGTGGTTATTATTAATAAGAAGTTGGAGAGGAAAGAAGGGGGGATTAGTTATTTTGTGAGTGAACTGTTCATCCTTGAGAGGAGGATAACATAGTGTATTTGTTATGGTTTTCTTATAGTATTTTGTGTTTTATTTCCAGATTGATAATTTATCAATCTTTCTTTGTACTGAAGTTTCTTTTATCAAATTGAATAAAAAAAACCTCTACACTAGTGTGTTTTATCAAATTGGTATCAGAGTGTTTTTACCTAGCACAATGATATAGAATGGCAAAAAACTGGATCGAAGAGAAGTTGGAGATCGTTGATCAGAAAATATTGGGGATACGAGTGGAGTTACACAAGTTTTTGGTGTTAGATTTATTTTAAATATAATGTTATTATTAATGTGGCCCATGCACATTATGTCATTTTATCTCTTTGAAGCCTATTATTTTATTAGGCCCATTAGGTAAAAAGATAATACCTTAGTTAAATACCATAATGGGTGGTGTAAATAGAACCTTAAGGATTGGTTCTCTCATCGTTTCGTTCAAGTAATTCACTCTTTCTCATCAAGAAAATTAATTATGTTAAGGGAGGTCAAGTGAGAGAAACACAATCCCTTAGAAGACCATTCATGGATCAAGGAACACTACAAGAAATAGGAACTCTCCTGATGCAGAAAAAGGTATCGGTGAAAGCAACATTGGAACAAAAGCCCATCCCTAATGCATAAAAATACACGTCGGTCGAGATAAGTATTCTCGATGTCGTGGTTTAAGACGTCGAAAGAAGATAAATAAATATTTAATTCTTGCATTTTCTCCAACATCTCTTTATACAAAATTGAAAAAAGTTTATTCATTCTCAAGTCATAAGTAAAACGTTAGAAGAGGTGAAAACTATTTTCAACGTTTTACTTATGACGTTGGAAATAGAGGGTGTCTCTTGACGTCTTTGATGTGCGTTAGAAATTCTCTTATAAAAGCCCACTTTAGTTTTGTAATTCACAAAACTGAAAAGGAGAAGGCTGAGAGAGTTGAGAGAGAGACTGAGAAGGTGAGAAATCTACACCGTTGTTACTCGTCGTTGAGAAGGCTGAGAGACTGAAAAGGAGAAGGCTGAGAGAGTTGAGAGAGAGACTGAGAAGGTGAGAAATCTACACCGTTGTTACTCATCGTTGTCCTTGTCCCACCATTCGTCGTCATCTGTCACTGCCACTCTTCATTCCGGTAAGTGGTTTAGTTTAGTTTAGTTTAGTTATTGTTTTTGTTTTAGTTAATTAGTTTTAGTATTTAGATTCCAAATTAGTTTTAGGTTTTAGATTTCAAATTAATTTTAGTATTTAGATTTTGAATTAGTTATAGGTTTTAATATTGAATTCGAATTTGAAGTGTTGTTAGGATTTAAAATTAAAGTTGAGTTTGAATTTCAAAATTTTAGTTTGAATTCCAATTTGAATTTAGGAATGATATTGAATTCAAGGGAGGGTTATATTGAATTAGGAGGGGGGGTTATATTGTGAATGGTAGATGTTGCCTTAAATAATTTGTATGTGGATGAATGTTGTTGGTGAATGTTATGGTTGTGTACATTTTAGTTAAGGTTTGGTTGAAAAGTGTTGCTTTCATAATATATATTTAGTTTTTGATTGAATTGGATTTATATTTGATTTTGTAGGAATGGTTGAATTAAGTTAGTTTATGGATGAATGTAGTGGAATGTTATTATTGTTGTGGGATGTTGTTGTATCAATATTTGTGGTTCAACTTGCTACTAAGAATACTAGTTAGTTAAAGTACTTGATAATTTATTAGTTTTGTTTAGTAATAAACTTCTCCAAGTTATAAGTTTTCTAGTTCTTTTTCGTTTATGCATATCATTATCTTTCGAGCTTCATATCTCCATCAACACTAACTCATTTTATGCATATGACCACTTGATTTGATGCATTTTTTCACGATCTTTACATCTATTATCATAAAATTAGCACTTTATTAGCGTATCTTGACATTGAATTCCCTTCAAAATTACATAAAACTTATTGAAACTTTAAAAGTCCATAACTTCGAGCATAATTGTCCGGATTGGGAATTTTTTTTATTCCATGTAACTTTCCAAGCTGCCAAAGGCAGCTTGTCCCCTTCATCTCAAAAAACGTTCGTTTTGGCCTCCAAATTGGGTTACACAATGTTTTTCATCAAAGTTTCAATTTTGAAAATTTTGAATTTACCACCTTAAAGTTTCTTTATGGTTCTAGTCTACAATTATTGAACTGTGTAATTTTTTTTTGTAATTTGTACACCAGGACGATAAGAATCAGTGATTTGGACATATTGTGGTTAAATATTATAATTATATTGTAAAAATTGGAAAGAATATTTCCACCTGCTTTTTTCAGCGTCATGGTACACCTTGGAGTTTACCTGCCATATGAGACGAAAGTTACTAGTTCGATTTCTTACAGTTAAATGTATCCTATTGAAAGAAGTCTCTGCACACTAAAACAGTATATTCGTAACAAAGCACTTCCTGAGGGGTCTATTGCAGAAGCATATCTTATGAACGAATCAAGTACTTTCTATTCACGGTATCTTACGGGGATTGAGACCCGATTCACCAGAGATGATTGAAATGACGATAGCATTGAAGAGGATCAAGTCATTGGAGAGTTTGAAGTATTCGTTTAGAAGGTACGACCATTGGGAGCGTCACTTTTACGAAGTGTATTACAAGAAGAAAAAGACTTTTTCATTGGTACATCCTCAGTAGATGAAATATCAGAGTACCAAAAGTACGCATTTCTAACAATGATTAACTCACACATCCATTTAACAATATACATATTTTAAGTATTTATACCTTGTCGACACACAAACTCACAATTGTGTACTTTAGGAAACACCTTGTGTACTTTAGGAAACACTTACTTTTGATACGTTATTGGGGTGAAAGGTTTTTTTAACTGTTTAAAAGATACCAACGAGCGTTCGTACAATATGCTCTACTTTATATATATATTATACATATAAGTACTTTCATGGTACACCAATTTCAGGTTATGGCAGAAATGCGTAAAAATTCAAACCTTTCTCAAGATTTATTTTCACTCGCAATAGAACCTGCACTTGATGTCCGCTCTTACAATCGATGCATTATCGATGACGTATGATTTTACACATTGGAGCATGATTCCCGATGCACAACACAAAATAGTGGAATCATGGTAGTTGACGAAGGTAGTAGAGGCAGTGCCATAACAATTTCTACTGTGTTTTGGATGAAGTGTTACACGTTCAATATTAATTTGGACGACGTCCTTCGCTATTCAAGTGTCGATGGTTTGACCAGACAAAAATAAAAATCATAGATCGCACAAGGAACTAAGCTACAAATCAATAAACACGTCCCATTTTTCATTTGCTAAGGAACCAGTGATTCTCGCAACCTAGACACATCAGGTGTTCTACTTGAGGATCCTAAAAATGGTATCAATTGGAAAATTATTCAAATGGTGCAAAATAAACGTGTATGGACTTGCCAGAAGTGAAAGATACCGAGAATGACTGACTTAATGTACTGGAAATCATCATTGGACATCATGTGGATGAACACGTCATTGAGAATGACACTCTGTGTAAAACTGAAGTTGATCCTACAATAGTGAAAAGACCAAATGTACGTCATATCGCAAAAAACTTCATAAACGATTAAGATGACGAACAATCGTCACCACATTAAAGCAGGTCACAGGATAATGAATCACAATGTTTTTTTGATGTATACACACATATTTAGTCATTTTTCTATACATTAATCACGTTGTGATGCTTACATTTATTTAACGTTTGCTGATTTGTATGTTTGCAAAAATTATGTCTAACTTTCCAAATAATGCACATGAGAAAGACTTTTTCCTTGATCTAAACGCGTTAGATAATGCGAGTGGTTTATCGTCAATGGGTGACACTTCAGGTTCGTAATAATAAGCATTTTTAATACAATCCATCCCAACTGTCTTTAAGTTATGCTTATTGTATCTAATAACGAACGTTTTTAGTAGATCCCTCTGAACTGACTCTCACTTCCACTGCAAGGAGTGTACGACATCATTCTTAAAACATAGATGTCGATCGGTACGTACAGCAGAATGGAAAAATCCCCATTTCAATCCTGTCTGGTGGGGATAGACTTGTCTCGACACACGCTCCTCATTTCAATTGCACGATCGATTTGTTGATATGAGATACGTTTCCTATTCAGGCCCTGAAGTGGACAGATATACCAACAGAATGCAACGAGGTTGTGAAGGGCGACCTAATGGTAAGTTTATAAATTCATAAACACATATTTTCAATTACCTATAAAAGCTTTACTGACTTGAAACTTATTTCTTTTGTAGCAATTTTTCTTATTCAACTTAAACGATCCAACACTTAATCGATTTGTTGATCATCAAATGCTAACCATGTGGAAGGAATTCAGGGCAAGTAACTATCAGCATTTTAAGAAGTTTAGTGACTCTTAGCAAGCATGGGCAAACCTACCCTTGAGATTGGTCAATCGGGTGGAAGATTGGCACTTTCTCTGTGACCACTACATCTCTCTACAATTTAAAGTAATTTATATAGTTTTACGTCAAATCAATTAACATTTATTTATTTACTTTGTTTGAAAGTATAACGTTTTAATCATCATCATTTTTGGAATGTATGAGCAATCAAATATGGGCAAGATTGTTAGGGTGCAGCAACCTTACAACCACAGGATGACACAAAGTCATTTGTTCAAAGACAAACAGAGCTCACTAAACTACAAGATCATCCGGTGGACCGTGTCGAGTTATTTAGAGAAACGCACGCCAGTAGTACTAGCTAGTTCATTTCACCAGCAACAGATGACGCTTTTGTAAATTTAAGAAAATTTTATGTTTTGTTATACTTTCTATTCTGTTTTTAAGTCTCATCATCTCCCAAACTTACAAGGTTCTATTGTGCATAATCAAATGGTAGAACTTCAATCTCAACCTATCCTAGAGATATGCAAGACAATTTTGGATAGACGATCGGGCTACTCAAAAGGTCTTGGTTGGGGCCTAAAACCCAAGCCTAGGATGAGTGTCGCTTCATCTTCTTCCACCAATATGTATAACTACAAGCCAGACATGGCGCAAGTTAGCGAACTAAAGGCAAGCCTTAAAAATGCTAATCGAATGATCGAAGAACAACACCTGAGAAAGGAGGAGCGAGATTAACAAATGGCAGATCATGCACGACAAATGGAGGAGATGAAGAAGATGATCAAGGAGATGAGTCAGGAACAGAAAGGCCCGTGGTCACTTAGGGTACGCTCTTTTCAATTTTTAATTTATTTAATTTTGCATGTGATATTCTAACTCTACTTTTATGTCATTTATAGGTTTGGCATCCGTAACTAGAGTGCACTAGAGCATTAACTTTCAGGGTTTTTTTTTGTTAATGTATTTGTTTTAAATTATGTAATTGTTTTTGTATTAAACATATTTCATGTATATTGTTTGTAATTAATGAAAATATTTTCATTTTTGTAATTTATTGCAAATTTTACCACGTCGAGGTCAACTAAATTAATTAAAACAATGAAAAATTAGTAAAATAAAATAAATAATAAAACAAAAAAAATTAAAGCCTTCCTTGATGCATGTTTGTCACGTCAGGGAAGGATTTATGCGACATGACATCGCAAAAGGTGTCCACAGCGTGACGTTGCAAACGACGTCCTCGATGTGATGTCGCAGAAATTGTTTTCGACATGACATCACAAAAACCCTTTCGCGACATGACGTTGTAAAAACCCTTTCGCAACGTGACATTGTAGAAACCCTTCTGGAACATTCTGACAGTGTGTGTCGTCAAACACTTCCACGTCATTGATGTGATCTGCATCAGGGAAAGTATCCTCGATGTACCTGTCGACGTCGTCCTCGACGTGAAGAAAACCTTCTCTAACATGGTTTAGGTTTTCAGTGACATTTCGTTGTATAAAAAAAAACATTAATTCTTGTAGTGATGTAACCTAGAAAATTAGCAAGAAGCATCCATGCAAAGTAATAAGCATGCACTCAAACATTAATTGCACTCATACCATTGACAATCAAGCATTCAATAGGAAAAATTATGGTATGGCCAAGAAAGGGTATTCAATATAAAAGCACATCTTCATCAGTTATATCACAAACAGATATTGATACTAATCTTGTAAGTCAACCGAGCTACAAACTAAATGCCTTAACAATAAATCCTGATCAAAGAGAATGCAAGCAATCAATTGAGGTTAAGTTTTAACTAGATTTATTCAGCGAAATCATGCTCAGATAAACTTGAGGTCTAGCTACTCTGATGCCTAGACATGCTCTAAAAGGATTAAAAGTGTCCTAGGCTTCCTTGTCCGACTCATAAGCTACCAAAAAGTGAGAAAAAATGGCAAACATGTGCCCAAGATGGCAAACATGTGCCCAAGTGCATTAACTATAGTGCCTAACCTTTCTAAGAAGAGTGTAAAAGGCGCTAAGCTATGAAGACAACAGAAAACAAACACTAAACCTATGAAAAAGTGAAAAAAGGACTTAACGACTTGAAAAGGAAGCCAAGTGCTCAAGTACAACAACTATAGTGCCAAAAAAACCTAAGTAGTGTCTAAAAGGTGGCTAAGCTGTAAAGACAACCAAAGAACGCTTAAGTGTGAGCTTTATCGACTCATAATCTACCAAAAAGTTAGAAAAAAGACTTAATGATCTAAAATGGCAAACAAGTGCCCTAGTGCATAACAATAGTGCCTAACCATTCTAAGTAGTGTACAAAAGGTGCCTAAGTTGTAAAGACAACCAAAGAAAAAACCCTAAACCTACCAAAAAGTGAGAAAAAAAGACTTAACGACCCAAAATGGCAACCAAGTGTCCAACTGCAACAACTATAGTGCCAAACCGACCTAATTAGTGTCTAAGAGGTACCTAAGCTATAAAGACAACCAAAAAATGATTAAGTGTGAGCTTTCCTAACTCATAAGCTACCAAAAAGTGAGAAAAAAATGACTTAATGACCTAAAATGGCAACCAAGTGCCCAAGTGGAACAACTATAGTGCCAAACAAACTCAAGTAGTGTGCAAAAGGTGCCTACGCTGAAAAGAAACTCTAAGAATGCTTAAGTATGAACTTTTCCGACTCATAACCTACACTAGTGTGAAAAACAAAACGACTTAACAACTCAAAATGGCAACCAAGTGCCTAAGTGGAACAACTATAGGGCCGAACAAACTCAAGTAGTGTGCAAAAGGTGCCTACGCTGAAAAGACACTCTAAGAATGCTTAAGTATGAACTTTTCCGACTCACAACCTTCAATAGTGTGAAAAACAAAATGACTTAACAACTCAAAATGGCAACCAAGTGCCCAACTGCAACAACTATAGTGCCAAACGAAACTAATTTTTGTCTAAAAGGTGCCCAAGTTGTAAAGGCAACCAAAGAATGCTTAAGTGTGAGTTTTTTCGACTCATAACCTATCAAACGTTAGAAAATTTGACTTAACTAACAAAAATCACAATCAAGTGAGAACATGCAACAACTATAGTGCCAAACAAACCTAAGTAATATCTAAAAGGTGCCCAAGGTTTAAAGGCAACCAAAGAATGCTTAAGAGAGCTTTCCCAACTCATAACCTACCAAAAAGTGAGAAAAAAAGACTCAACACTTCGAAATGGAAACCAAATGCCCAAGTGCAACAACAAAAGTGCTTACCAACCTAAGTAGTGTCCAAGAGGTTCATTAGCTGTAAAGACAACTAAACAATGTTGAAATGTGAGCTTTCTCCATTCATAAGCTACAAAAAAAATGAGAGAAAAAAAGACTAAATGACCTGAAATGGCAACCAAGTTTCCAACTGCAATAACTATAGTGTCAAACCAACCTAAGTAGTGTCCAAAAGGTGCCTAAATTTTAAAGACAACCAAAAGAATGCCTAAGTGGGAG
>JBBPDI010000005.1:13817606-13832428 GCA_037974545.1 Cucumis variabilis | reverse complement strand
TACATTCATTGTAGAGTAGAAGAAAGGAGAAGAAAAGTGTCAATTTTGTAATAACATTGGAAAGAGAAAGTTGATTAATTTGTTTTTTTGTTGGCAAAATGATTATCTTGTTTAGTTTAATATTTAGGAGTGAGATTTGAACTATTAGCTTTAAATCGGTAATTAGTGCCTCTAATGATTTGAATTATTAGCATGTAAATGGTACTGGTGTCTTCGTCTATTGAATTATTAGGCTTAGATTGACTAGGTGAGTTTGTTGAGGTCAATTTATCTTTTTTTTTTCCTTCAAATTTGGTAATGAATTGAAAAGATAAAATATGTAACAAGGGAAGGTCAAGGAACAAACAGCACATCCAAAAGAACTAATGAAAAAACCATGGACAAAAATAACTAAATACATAGTGGGAAAAACAACACCAACTTAAAGAAAAAGATTTGAAGGAGAAGAGAGTCCTCTTGAATCTCCTCAATAGCCCATGGTCATTTAGAACATTAAGAAAAACCTTTGTGATTGAAAAATTCGACTAACAACTAGCTAGTTGAAGATGTAGGTTACCTGTATATGAACACAAAGTTATGATGCTTAATTAAATAGACTCGACTTTACAAAAATAACTTAAACTGTCTAATTTTTTTATGATTAGTCCGATGAGATGAAATTTTAAATAAAAATCTAATCCAAATATAGAAAGTATTAACATTCACTTTTACTTAAGTTGTGCATATTAGGCATTGAGATTTTGAGGCTTTATTTTTCTTTCTTTTAATTTTTAAATTCATATTTTATCTACGTGCTTCTCTATTGATCATTAAGCATTATCGTTTAATTATGTGTAGTCTCAAAATGGTTGAAAGTAAGTTCATAATATGGTTAAATGAATAAAACAAAACAAACATTTTATCTTGTTTCGACGTAAAAATTAGCTGATGTGTTGATGTGGATATTAACACTATTCAATTTATGACTACATCAATACTCTTCATATCAACAAAGTCTGTATAGAAAACAAACACGACGACAATGTAGATTGAAATTTAAACATCAATACACAAACAAATATTGACATACACCTAAATCAAATCACATATTCAAAGATAAGCCAAGAATCTAAAAGTTTAATACAATTACAGACCTAAATCAAAGACAACAAAGAATCTACAATTTTTCTTTGACTCGCACTCAAATACAAAGCAAATACAAAATACAAATAGAGTTTACAAACCAAATCAAAGTAACATATAGGAAAATGTGCTCACACCGAGGAAGATCTGAACCCGACAAACAGGGATCATGTGGCATTGGTTTGAACCAAGAAAGGAGGAGGGGAAAAAGAGAGTGGTGGTGCTTCAAGGCGGTGAACTATGCGCAACCGTGTTCGGGACATAGAACTACAAGTGGTAGAACTTGAATAGGGCGAAAAAGAGGAAGAGAGAAAAAATGAATGACAACAACGAGTGTGATAGAGTCAACGACAAGGACAACTTGAGCTCGATGATCGAGGGGTCTTAGGTGATAGACATGGTGAGAGCAACTGATGAGAGGAAAAGAGAACAAAACAAGCGGTGTGCGACACACACATAATAGATCTGGAAAAGAGAAGACAAGTTAGGTTTTATAAAGCTCTTCTCGATGAAGTGTCAACTATGGTAGAGAAAAGGGCGTCGGGAGAGTGGACCTATCTTCCAACACCTACTTCACGATGTCAAGAGATGTTGAATATAGCATGACGCATATTAGACAACGTTGGAAGTAGTATCACCTTTCTCGACTTTTGCTTGACGGTGTCAAGCTTAAGTCCAAACTATCGACACGGTCTTCTTGTGTTTGCTAAAGCTGTTTATTCTAACGGAACACTCCCAATGTTTTTTTTTTCTACATTGGCCCATAGAGTTTTTTTTCTTGTGGTGTTTATCACCCTCCACAATGTTAAGATATTTTGAAATAAAAATGATAAAATAAAATTATGAGAAGAGAACATGAAAAGAAAATTATATACCACATTCAAGACCTTAAAAAGCCTTTTTTTTCAAGAGAAATTGTAGTGGGTAGCCTTTTGAGAATATGATATAACAAACATAACACATTGTTTTAGAATTTTGTAAATATGACAAGTTTTTCACTTTTTAAAATATTCTCAATCTTAAATTTGTTATTATTTCCAAACTATCCTTCAATAACTTATTTTTTCTCCTCTTTTTAATGCCCTAATCATCGTTATTTCTTCTCCTACTTTTAAGGCTCTAATCATTCTTTTTTATACGAAAAAAAACGATTTGTTCTTCTTGTCTTAGTCTTAATTTTAGGATATCAATGATACATTAATTGTAATACAAAAATAATGGTTGTAATTTAACTTCGTTTGTGATTTTTCTCTACTTTCTTCGAAGTGTATTTTGTGTTGAATCTAATTTCAAATGATTTTGTTTTATTTTTTTTACATTGGTTTTGTTTTAGTTTTACTTTGTATTAGTTTTGTATATCAGTATTGTGATGTACTTATATTATATGTGTAATTAGTTGGTTGATATACTTGATTATTACGTGATTTTTAATTTTTTCAAATTTTATGCAATTCATTTTACTATTATTAAGTATGTGAATGATATAACTCAGTGTATCATTATCAAGGTATATTAACAATATATTATTAAAGCATACCAACATATTAGTAAAGTGAATCATTTTCAAGTATATGAATCAAGCTTACAAGTGTGTATCAATAATGTATAAATAGACTTCAAACATATCAAATGCATTTAATCAATCAAGTGTATCGGTGAAAAATACTAAGTGTATTCGTAGTATTGGGTGTATGAAACATATCACCTGCATTAAGCGTATCAAGTTTGTTAAGTGTACTAATGAAGCATAACAAGTTTATTAACAGTGCATTAAATGTATCAAGGCCTAAAGGGGTATCATGTGTATAAAAAAGAATCAAGTGTAACAAGGAGTATTAAGTGTACCAAAGTATTTTTTAGGTGTGTCAAATGGTATACAGTGTATCAAAGAGTATTATGGTGCACATTGGTGTTGGATTTTATGTATTAAAACTCGTAGATAGTAAATATAATTCATTGACCGTTATTAATAAAATGTTATTATTTCAATAAGATGTTATTAATTATATTATTAGCTGACAAGGGGAAGTGTTTCCACTGCAATGTGGATGGACATTGGAAGAGGAACTGCCTCAAGTACCTTGCGAAAAAGAAGAAAAAAAAGGAAGGTAAATATGATTTACTTGTTCCAGAAACTTGTTTAGTGGAAAATGACCAAAAGGCCTGGATACTTGATTCATGAGCCACTAACCATGTTTGTTCTTCTTTACAACTAGTTCCTTTCAGCAGCTCGACGAGGAGGAGATGACACTCAAGGTTGGAACGGGAAACATAATTTCAACTCATGTAGTGAGAGATGCCAAGTTTTTTTTTAGAAATAGATTCCTATTTTTAGAAAACTTGTACATAGATCGTAAGATTAAGAGGAACTTAATTTCTGTTTCTTCACTTATTAAACAATTGTACTCAGTTACTTTTTCTTTGAATGAAGTGTTCATTTCTAAGAATGGTGTACATATTTGTTCGGCTAAGCACATGAAAACAACTTGTATTTATTAAGATCTAATGAAGCAAAAACAGTTTTAAATTGCTAACACTCAAAATAAAAGGCTAATAATTTCTCTAAGTAACGATGCATATTTTTAGAATTTAAGATTAGGCCACATTAATCTCGATAGGATTAGGCGATTGGTGAAGAATGGACTTCCAAAATGAGTTATAAGATGATTCATTGCCTCCATGTGAATCTTGTCTTCAAGGAAAAATGACTAAAAGACCTTTTATTGGAAAAGGTTATAAAGACAAAGAGTCCCTAAAACTTATACATTCAAACCTTTGTGGTCTGATGAATGTAAAAACTAAAGGAGGTTTTGAGTCCTTTATCTCTTTTATAGATGATTATTCAAGGTATAGTTATTTATACTTAATGGAGCATAAGTCTGAAGCTCTTGAAAAGTTCAAGGAGTATAAGGCTGAAGTTGAAAATCTATTAAGTAAAAAGATTAAAATACTTCGATCTGATTGAGGTGGAGAGTATATGGATTTGAGATTTTAGGACTATATGATAGAACATGGAATCCAATCCCAACTTTCAGTACCTGGCACATCTCAACAAAATGGTGAGCTATGCTCAATTGCCTAGCTCATTTTGGGGGTATGCAGTAGAGACTATAGTTCATATATTGAACAATGTTTCCTCGATGAGTGTTTTTTAAACACCTTTTGAGTTATGGAGAGGACGTAAACCTAGTTTAAGTCACTTTAGAATTTGGGATTGTCCAACAAACGTGTTAGATGACAAATCCCAGGAAGTTGGAACCTTGTTCAAGGTTCTGCCAATTTGTTGGTTACCCTAAAGAAACGAGAGGTAGTCTATTCTTTGATTTACAAGAAAGTAGAGTGTTTGTATCGACAAATGCTACTTTCTTGGAATAATACCACATGAGAGATCATAAACCACGAAGCAAATTAGTATTAAATGAAGTTACTAATGAATCAACAAGAGTTGTTGATGGAGCTGGTCCCTCATCAAGAGTTGATGAAACCAATACATTAGGTCAGTCTCATCCTTCTCAATCGTTGAGAATTCCCCAATGTAGTGGAAGGATTGTATAACAACCTAACTGTTACTTTGGTTTAATTGAAACACAGGTTCTCATACCAAATGATGCTGTTGAGGATCCATTGTCCTCTAAACAGACAATGAATGATGTACACAAGAACTAATGGGTCAAAGCCATGGACCTTGAAATGGAGTTTATGTACTTTAATTCAATGTGGTAGCTTGTAGATCTACTTAAAGGGGTGAAACCTATAGGGTGCAAGTGGATCAATAAGAGAAAGAGAGATTCAATTGGGAAGGTATAGACCTTCAAAGCTAGGCTTGTAGGAAAAGGGTATAAGAATTCTCTTGTCCATAACCGCTTTTTATGATTATAAAATATGGAAAAAGGATGTTACTTTTCTGAATGGTAATCTTGAAGAGAGTATCTTTATGTCTCAACCTGAGGGGTTCATAACCCAAGGTCAGGAGAAAAAATTTGCAAGCTGAATTGATCCCTTTATGTGTTTAACAAGCATCTAGATTCTGAAGAATTAGATTTGATACTGCGATTAAATCTTAAGGTTTTGACCAAAACGTTGATGAACCTTGTGTATACAAGAAAATCAACAAAGCTAAAGTAACTTTCTTAGTACTTTATGTGGATGATATGCTTCTCATTGGAAATGATATAGGATACCTAACTGATGTTAAAACTTGGTTAGTAGCCCAATGCCAAATGAAAAATTTGGGAGAGGCACAATATGTTATAGGGATCCAAATCATAAGATCGTAAGAACAAAATGCTAGCACTATCTCAAGCAACCTATATCGATAAAATATTGGTTCGATATTCGATGCAGAACTCTAAGAAGGATTTATTATCTTTCAGGCACGGGGTTCAGTTGTCTAAGGAATAGTGTCCTAAGACACCTCAAGACGTTGAGGATATGAGGCATATTTCATGTGCCTTAGCTGTGGGCAGCTTAATGTATGTTATGCTTTACACTAGGCCAGACATTTATTATGTAGTGGGAATAGTCAGTAGGTATCAGTGATAACGCGTAGAGATGATCGATATTATAGCCCTTTTTGTTGAAATAATGAGGCTAAAATGCATAAAGAAATGATCAGAATGCACGACTTATGCTGTAAACACATAAATAATTAGAAATACATCTTATATAAATATCATTCCTGTTTTACGCGGGGATCATGTTTAAACACAGGACAAGTAGAAAAGAAGAAAGGAGTAACGCAGACATGAGATCTTGTGCAAGGGCTATGCGATGAATCTCGCTTGGCGATCAACAACCCCAGGCAAGGAACCAAAACCGCAAGCGAAGAAAGCTCACAAGAAGATAAGAATGGTAGTCGAAATGATGTGACTTCTCAGAGCAGATGACAGCACATGACACACTTAGAAGAATAGAAGTTTCCTATTGAAAGGATGCCCACACAAGCATTTCATCTCCACCGAGAGAAGGAGACCCGAATAGGCCAAGAAATTTTGAATATACTAAAGTAATTTTAGAGAGCTCAAGAGCTTGAGAGAGCTACCTGGAGAGTATGTAACTGTGATGAAGAAAAAGAATATCTTTTGATTTCCTAACTTGTAATAACATTCACTTTCTCGTTTTTCCATTTTGTTGCTTCATTCATATTTTATACTTCATGAGTACATATTGTTCATAAGTTCATAATCCACATTCTTTGATTACTTTTAAATAAACATAGTCATTTAATCTTTCATCTCTCCTCTTCTGCAAGTCTGCGTGTTATCAATAGCTTGAGTATGTGATGGTTCATGAAGAGACTTATAATTCTTAATGTGTTAATTGTGCTTGTGATCGCTTGGCCAATATAAGCTGCTAATTGCCTGAGAGGGTAAGTAGCTAGAACTTAATTAGCATGTGTGGAGAGAATCTTTGCCTCCCTTCAAAAAGTATTTCTAACATTTGGATCCCAAAAGAAGGGCAAGTGTGGACATTGGTTGTCGAGCGGTAACAATCCTTAATCATGAAATACTATGAGATGCATAAGTGTGTTTTTCTAGATATAACTGGTCTAGCCATATTTGGTCACTTAGATCTCTGAAAAGAAGTTATGTATGACATATATGTATTCGAGAGGAGAATGCCTTAATCACAAGTGTGTCTTAGCAAGTTAGATCGCGTCAAGGTTATCTCTCTACTTACTCATATGATATCACGCAGACATTCTTGCCTTCTCTTCCCTAATTCAAGTTAGTTGCATTATTATGTAATTTTTTCTATCCTCTTACAAACTCTTATTGAATAGTTAACTAATTATTATATTTGTTATTATTTAATTCTTTTAACTTACCTAAAGAAAGAGTGGACCCTAGAACTAACATCTAAAAATAATTTCCTGTGTTCGATCTTGGATCACCCAGGTAAACCTATTATTTTTCTTGAACATGGGCAAGTTGTAGGAAAACTTGTACTCAAAGAGGACTTAAGAATAATGCGACCAAGAGCTACATTGTGAGCCTTTTTCCTAACTATGATCATGTCCTATGACTCATCGTCTACAATGGAACGTTTCAAAAAATGGCTCTTTGTATTCAAGGTACTATAGTAATCTGTGATTGCTTGAACCAACCCCAAGCTTAATGACTTTTTTTAACGATGAACTAGAGAAATTTCAATGGTTACGATTGCACATAGATGAAAATGAGAATCTCCATGAAATCATTCAGAGAAGTGTCCTTGCGCGAGGCTAATGAAAATGCAATATCAATTAGAAAAGCGATGAAGATCGATAACGATCGTTTCAACATTCCGATGAATGATTGAGAACAGAGACTTATTAGAATGATCAATCGAAACGCTGAGAGTCATGATGTAAATGATCAATGAAGTTTAGGAACAATGCAATTAGGAAGCTATGCGGAGCAAAAGCAATGAGACACAGTTCTTCCTCGCCAAGGAATCTGGACACATGGATACATCTATAATGTATATTCTTTCCATTTGTCTTCAATTTGTATGCTCAGAATAATTTGTATTACTTCTTATACACTTACACCACTACGAGCAATTCTTTTTTTTTTGTTTTTTTTTTGTAAATCAAATTTTTTATTCTTTTTTCCTTTACTCGCTGCATATTCCTTAATCTTGTATGCGAATTACGCGTCGCACCACGCATAAGCAAACACTACCATTCCGAAAAGTTCTTCTTCAATGTTCTTCATTGGATTCCTGACTTCTTTCACCAAGAAATGCTACCCTAACAAAATACCTCATTAGGCCATCCTATTATGATTACTAAGAGCTCTTCCTTTACGATGCAAAGTGCGATAAGGTTACAAGAACAAGGAAAGCACGAAAGGATGGAGAAGGCCGAGGTAGAAAATACGGGAATAAAAGAATATGTAAGGAAAGAAGCAACAAAAGGTGAAAAGATGGACATGAATAAAAGAATATGCAATAAGAAGAACGTCGAGGTGCAGCAGCAAATTTAGGAGGATGGAAAAGAGTATCTTCCACTAGAAAGGACTTCCTCACCTGCTGTTGAATCTATAGGGTTGGAGACAAGGACTCTAAAAAAGGCAAGTCTAGAAAAACTCGATCCCTTGAAAGAAAGGATGAAAGGAATGGAGATAGAGAAAAAGCAGTTTGGGAAGTTGGAGAAGGAAGAGGTACCGCTGAAAGGGGGGAATACCCAATCGCAAGGGGAAAAGAGAGCCATATCAAGAAGTCCCTTACTAGCAGAGGAAGGTGAAAAGGAAAGTGGACTCCACGAAGAAGAAGAAGAAATCCGACTCACCTAACCTTTGCTTCCAAAAT
This sequence comes from Cucumis variabilis, assembly GCA_037974545.1. Classification (NCBI taxonomy): domain Eukaryota; kingdom Viridiplantae; phylum Streptophyta; class Magnoliopsida; order Cucurbitales; family Cucurbitaceae; genus Cucumis; species Cucumis variabilis. The sequence continues at coordinate 13,824,013 of JBBPDI010000005.1, read as the reverse complement.
CAACTCCCCTGAAAAAGATAACACTTCAACTCCCCACAAATCCACATGAAAACTTCATCTCCTCTATTCTAATCCAGCCAACCCATACGAGAACTCACCCATATTTTTCCTTGCTTTAAATTTCATAGTCACATATGATGTAATGTTTATTTCTTTTTATTTATGTCCTTTACAATGAAAGTAATCACTTTTGATGTACTTTTTAAGCATTTAACCTTTCTTGTTGCAAGTTTGACTCCCTGCCTTATAACATTTAATTTTTCTTTGTACTTCAATAACACTTCAATGAAATAAAGTATGCAAAATAAAGTTTCATTTGTTCTCTCAGTGTTTAACTTGTTAAGGAACCTCACTTAAGAAAATATTTCTATAGTTTATTAAGACGAGCAAGCTTTACCTCAAACCACTTTTGTAAAATCTTCCTAAAAGATTTATCTTATCATTCAATTTTAGTTATGAGAACTTTGCTAATCTCTAAATTTGGGGGTACACGAGATCAGAGCTAAAATTTTAAAAACTTTTCAAGGAACCTCACAAGGAAAGTAAAAGTAAGGCGTTTTAACGAAAATTAAACCTAAGCCACAAGTGAAATAACCTTTTGAATTTTCATTTTCACTGATTTAATTAAAATAACAACTCCTATTTTGCCTCCTCTCTCAAAAATAAGAAGCAAAGCTTCAAAAGTAAAAATTCAGAGAGTTGAGTAATAAGAGGCAATAAGAGTTACAGTTGAGGAGAGAAACAGATTCATAGAGTACCTATGACTTTTCACTCAACCCTCAATCCAATGTAAATATAATAAAAAGCATTCTTTCGCCGAATGAAAAGGGATTCAAAACTTTTTCAAAATTTTAGTCATTTCAAAAGATGAAAATAAGGTTTACTAAAGGGAATGAACAAAGGTACTTTGAGTATTAAGCTTGCCACATTCTGAACTTAGAAATATTTTCATAGTAAGAAATACAATATGAGGGTAATTCTTTGATAATGAATAAAACTTACTTGCAACAAGATACGTGTTGAAACGCAAAGGGAAAGGTGATTCGTTAAGGAGGAATGGTGCTTGAGGACAAACATTATACGGAACAATGCTTGAGGACAAGCATTATTCTAAATTTGGAGGTGTGATAACGTGCAAAGATGATTTTTATTATAGCCCTTTTGTTGGAATAATTAGGCTAAAATGCATAAAGAAATTATAAGAACACATGACTTATGCTGTAAACACATAAATACTTAGAAATACAACTTACATAAATGTCATTCCTATTTTACGCGGGTATTATGTTTAAACGCAGGACAAGTGGGAAAGAAGAAAGGAGCAGCGCAAACATGACATAAAGAATCTTGCTTGGTGATCAACAACCCCAGGTGAGGAATCAAAATCGCAAGTGAAGAAAGCTCACAAGAAGGCAAGAATGATAGTTGGAATGATGTGACTTCTCAGGGACAGATGATAGAATTGACACACTTAAAAGAATACAAGTTCCCCGCCGAAAGGCCGCTTATACAAACACTTCATCTCCATCGAAAGAGGGAGGCCCAAATAGGCCAAGAAAGTCTGAATAGACTAAAGTAATTTTAGAGAGCTCAAGAGCTCGAGAGAGAACTACCTAGAGAGTATGTAACCGTGATGAAGAACAAGAATATCTTTTGATTCCCTAACTTGTAATAGCATTCACTTTCTCTTCTTTCCAGTTTGTTGTTTCATTCATATTTTATACTTCATGTTATACATATTGTTCATAAGTTCATAACTCACATTCTTTGAGTATTTTTTAATAAACATAGTCATTCAATCTTTCATCTCTCCTCTTCTGCAAGTTTGCATTGAAAGGATAAAAGCCTATGACAGCCGAAGATTTTACAGAACCATTCCTTAATTTAATTTGAAAATTTCAAAATATCAGTACATTGACAAAACTAATTAGGAAACTAGTTTTCGTAATAAGAGTTAAAGCCTAAGCATGCTTTCTAATTATAGATTAGAGAAAGAAAAACTTACTTGTTTATGTTTCTTAATCTATAAAGTAATTCTTCAAATTGGGACACCATCTGTCGGAGACCTTCCCATCCTCTAGGATGAGATTGGTTTGTGGGAACCAATTGAGATGAGAAAAAGTTTAAAGATATTTGAGAGAAATTCTTTTCTTTTTGTAGAGAGCAAATGTATTGGTGTTTTTTTCTTTGATAAATTTGTTAAAGAAAACTTTTTTCTTCTAGATATTTATAGCTCTTTCCTTATTGGAATAGGAAAATGAGTAGAAGAGAATCATGAGATTCTATTAATTTAAAAATATTCAATTAATAGAAATATAAAATCTACTGATTAATTAATAATTAATTAATTAGTTAATAATTAATTAAATCACATTTAATTAATATTTCATTCAAATCTTATTTGAATGAATATCTCTCTAATATCTTATAGATTTATATTAATTTAATTAATTAAAACTAAGGAGCATTTTTAAAAATAGCAATAAATTAAAATATTTACAAGCTATAGCAAAATTTTGGATTTTATCACTGATAGTCTTCTATCACTATAGCATATCAATGATTATCAGTGATAGAATTTGCTATAGGTTGTAAATATTTTGTAAAATCTACTATTTTTAAAAAATTTCCTAAAACAAAACAAAACTATTAATTAATTCTCCAATTAATTAATAGCTAAATTAAATATCTTATATTTAACTTAAATTAAATTTAAATAATATTCAAATATAAGTTTCTCTCATAACCAATAATTTTAATATGAATCAAATTCACATTAAATTAATATTTGAACTCGTTCAAATATTTTAGTGGAATGTACACAAAGTTAACGAATATTGATTAATGTGGTTAATGAGTTTAGCTAATTAATCTCATAGCGTTGTAGCTTCTGATTTCTATGTCTATTAGGTCCCCTTCCTAGCTCGTAAAGGGTAAATGAGATTTTAATTAAACTTTACTATAAAAATTTAATTTTGTATATGATTCAAAATTAATTTATGAGAGATAAAATATTTCAATTAGTTCAAATATTAATTTAATGTGAATTTTATTCATATTAAAACTATAGGTTAATATATATATGATATATAATAAAACAATAGGTTATGAGATAGGTTTATATTTGAATATGATTCAAATTTGTATTAAATTAAATATAAGATATTTACTTTAGCAATTAATTAATTAGAATTAATTAATAGTTTAGTTTAATTTAGTTTAATTACATTAATTAAATTAAAATTATAGGTTATGTGAGAGATAATCATTTAAATGTGATTTAAATAAAATATTAATTAACTATGATTAAATTAATTATTTAATTTAATTACAGGGGCACGTGTAAAAATGGCAAAATAGGTTATGATAATTAAGTCTATAGCAAACATACTTTATACTTTATTGTTTGTGAAAATGGCAAAAACAAAGCTCAGCCCACACATCAAGAGGTAAAATGTCACAAATGTACTCGCTACTAATATATGTTTGATTCACCTTATACACATCTGATACACCTAATACCCCTTGATACACCTGATACTTCTTGATATACATTATAATACTTCTCGTTATACTTGATTCTTCTTGATATGCTTGATACCCCTTAGGCCTTGATACACTTGATTAGTTTGATACACTTAAAGACTTCAAGTATAAGTTTGATACACCGCTAATAAACTTGTTGTGCTTCATTGGTACACTCAACAAATTTGATAAGTTTGATGTATATGATATGTTTGATACACCCGATGCACTGCAGATACACTAAGTATTCTTCACTTATACATTTGATTGATTAAATACACTTGATATGCTTGAGGTTCTACTTATACACTTGATATACTATTGATATACACTTGTAAACTTGATTCATATATATATACTTGATAATGATTTACTTTACTGACATCCTGTAACAATATATTGTTGACATACTTAATAATGATACACTTAGTTACATCATTCATATACTTAATAATACTCTAATGAACTTCATAAAATTTGAAAAAATGAAAATCACGTAGTAAGTATATTAACCAACTAATACATACAATATAATTATATCACAACACTGATATACAAAACTGAGACAATGTAAAACCAAAACAAAATTAATATAAAAAAATAAAATAAAACCATTTGGAATAAGATTCTACTCAAAATACACATCGAAGAAAGTAAAAAAAAAAATCATAAATGAAGTTAAATTACTCTAATCAACAACCATTATATTTCATATTGCAATTATTGTACTATTGAGATTCTAAAATCAAGATTAAGACAGAAAGAATAAATAATTTTTCTTTTATAAGAATAAATAAATAATTAGGACCTTAAAAAGTGGAAGAATAAATAAATAATGAGTTGGGATTAAAAAGAGGAAGAGAAATAAGTTATTGAAGGGTAGCTTAAGAATATTAACAAATGTAAGATAGAGAGTATTTTAATAAGTGAAATTTTTTCCATATTTGCAAAATTCTAAAACAATGTGCTATATTTGCTATATCATATTTTCAAAATGCTACCCTATGCAATTTCCCTTAATTAAATAAATAACTCCTTTAGGGTACGTGGGTGGTTATTCCACGTATCTCAGAATCTCTCTAACTCCCTCTTCTTTAGGATGAAGAAGAGGGAGGTAAGGTACGTAAGTCAAAGAACAATTCTTGCAATTTTTTTAGTGTACTGAGAACTCATTCTCTAAAATTCTCTATAGAAAAAAATTATCTTCCAAATTTGGTTGTCGTAAACCAATCTTAGCTCAGAGAACAGGGAGGTCTCCAAGTAGTGGTGTCCAAAATTCAATTTAGAGTTTTCAACGAAGTATGTTTCTCTTCTTTGTATCTCTGTAATATTTTCTTTTAATTAGAAAGCATGTTTAGCCTTTAGGTTATAGAAATTAGTTTCTTTAATTGTTTCCAATGTACTGTTATTTTTAGTTTTCAATTAATTTAAGTTTTACGGTCTCTGTTAAATCTTTCGCTGACAATGGCTCTTATCCCTTCACATGGTGCATCATGGTGCATTAAGTGTATATGTGGGCTGAACTTTATTTTTGATATTTTTGTAAACAATAAATTTGTGTGTTATGGACTTAATTATTATAACTTGTTTTTGGCTTTATTGCAAGTGTCCCTTTTTTCAATTTCATTGGCACCTTTCACTTTCTCAAAACTGCTTTCACCACTTATCTTCCATTTTCCCTCTCTCAAATCACTTTCTTCCATTTCTCAGTCTTTGTCCTATAACTTTATCATTTTTCTCTTTCAAACTCAACCCCCTTGCAACATACACATTCTCGTTCTTTTTCTTTCTCTTTTTTTTTATCTGACTTTGATATGAAGAAACAAATCATGCTTAATGAAATGGTCAGCTTGGATTTGATCTAATTCTTTAAATCAGGATTTAGTTTGGTTTTTCTTTTTTCTTTTTTCTTTTTTTAATTGATTTGATATGAAGAAACAAACCATGCTTAATGAAATGGTCTACTGTAGAAATTTTTCAGAGAAAAGAGAGATATGAAGTATTACAAATACATTAAATTTCACATAATAGGCCAAACTGTAAAGAATGACTATGAATGAAATGGATAACCTCTAGGAAATAATACATCTACTTACATGTGTGTGCAAATAAATTTGGATGATGCACAAACATATTCTAACTCTAGAGGTAGCACAGAACCAGTCAAAATTTGCAGCATAAAAAAACATAAAACTAAAGACAAAATGGTTAGGAAACAAAGAGATAATGGAAATGGAATCACCGATGAAATCAGGAATGAGACGAACGTCAGAAAACTTACCGGTAGGGTTGTGGAAGAAAGTGAGACCATATGGAAGGAAATTGGCCTGAAACTTGGTAACGGTGTTGATGTAATTGTTATTTCCAGCATCAAAAATTCCTGAAGAAGAAGAATGACAACATTTCCCCTAAACCCAAATAATCCCACTTCCCCTCTAAATTTCTCTCTAAATGTAAAAGAATGAATGTTCTTAGAGATCTAACAAGAAGCCATTAAAAAAGAACAAACCCCAATCCTCATAGCAGCAGAATTTACAAAACACAAGTGACCCAAGATCATGTAATTCAATTTCAAACGTATCTTCACCCTAACAAATTAACATAAAGAATTGAAATCTATCCAAATGGTAAAATCTAAACTATGAAAAGTATACAAAGATTTATAATCATCTTGAGGTCCATTCGTAATCTTAGGGAAAATGAAGAAAAACCTATATAAATAAAAAACTTGATTTAGCATCATTCTTATGACGAATCATTCTTATGACGATAGATTTATAAGACAAAATGTGGCACAATCTATTTATGTATTCAAAGAAAAACATGCAAGGATAGGTATGAGAAATGTCTCAAAGTCTACACAATTGCAAGGAAAATTACCA
>JBBPDI010000005.1:13800306-13817506 GCA_037974545.1 Cucumis variabilis | reverse complement strand
TATTATAATGTGTATCAAGATGTTTCAGGTGTGTATCAAAAAATATCGAGTGTATCAAAGAGTATCAGATGCATCAAGTGTATCAATAAAATGTATCGGGTGTATCAAGAAGTATGAGATGTATCAAATGTGTATAAGGTGTATCAAACGTATATTAGTAACGAGGGCACTTGTGATATTTTACCTCTTGATGTGTAGGTTGGGTTTCGTTTTTGCCATTTTTGCAAATAATAAAATGTGTGTGTTATAGACTTAATTATTATAACTTATTTTGCCATTTTTGCAAGTGCCCTTATATTATATTTAAATTAAAAGAACAACTTTTTTCTCAAATAATGTAAATGGAGAAAGTAATGACAAAAATAAGGTTGGAGCCAAACTATTGATAAAAATAAAGTAGTTTTGGACCCATGCTTTATTTTTTCATTATTTATATATATATATTGCACGTGGGCCCCACACTTTTTTATTTTATTCATTATTTATATTAATTGTGGGTCTCACATCTTGTTCTCTTTTTTGTTTTCATATATGTATAGACCTCACACCTTCTTCTTTTCTTAACTATATATATATATATATATATATATTCTCTTATTAAAATTCATATCAACTTTTCATTTTTATTTCTTTTCTTTTTTTCTTCACATATATATATATTAAACATTTAAATTCTAAAAATATTTTTCTTATTAAAATTAATTTCAACTTTTCAATTTTATTTTTTTTATTTTTTCTTTATTTATATATATATATTAAATTGGAAGATTTTTAAAAATAATAGATTTTACAAAATATTTACAAGTTATAGCAAATTCTATCAATGATAGTCATTGATATGTTATAATGATAGAAGATTATCAGTGATAGAATCCAATATTTCGCTATAGCTTGTAAATATTTTAATTTTTTTTTCTATTTTTAAAAATACCCATATTAAATATTGAATTTTGAATTTTGCTTATTAAAGTCGCTTTTCTTATTTTGAGTCAACTTTTTTTTTATTAAATTCACTTTTCTTATTTTGAATGAACTTTAAAAAATCGAAAGATCATAATATATGAGTAACTTATTCAACATATGTATATATATTTATTTATATTACCTAAAAATAATAATTTGCTAATTTTGAAATAAAAATAATTTTCTTAAAATAAACTTTTATATAAACAAATTAACCATTTTGCTATATATCAAAGTATCCAAAAATATGTATGTATATTGATCCCAATATTAAGATTAAATTAATAAGATACTAATGATATAAAACAGTTTTCTAATTTGATTAGGGTAGGTTTTCTGAATTTAATTTGGAATCGAACCATAATTTTCCTTTAAATTATTTCATGATTCTTGTTTTTTCTTTTTTTCTTTTGCCATAAACATTAAAAAATTTTATTCAATTACCCACATGAGCTGCATTTATGGCTTCAATTGTTATTATTATTATTTTTGGAGTAAGTTTCAATTTCTCTCAATTATTATTATTACTATTTTAATTTGTTTAATAACATATTTTGTTAATATATGTGTTTTTTTTCTTACAAATTGGAAATTAGAAAAGAAGATATGTATAATTTTGATTAATAAATAATCAAATTAAATTAGGAAAAATAAATTTAATAAGAAAAATTGAATATTGAATATTGTGATATTTAACATATATAATATATAAATAAAGAAAAAAGGAAAAATAATAAATTAAAATTAGAAAGTCTTTATTAATTTTGATAAGGAAATATATTTTTAGAATTTAAATATTTAATAAATATATATAAATAAAGAAAAAAATAAAAATGGAAAGTTGATATTAATTTTAATAGGGGAAGACATTTTTAGGGGAGGATATATATATATAATTAAGAAAGGAAGGAGGTGTGGGGCTCACACATATATATGGAAAAAAGAGAGAGAACAAGATGTGGGACCCACAATTAATATAAATAATGAACAAAATAAGAAAATGTGGAGCCCACGTGTAATATATATATATATATATATATAAATAATGAAAGAAGAGATAATCGTGAAAATGACAAAATAATAGATAACAATTTGGAAAATAGCAAATCTAAAAAATATTTTGATTTTTAGTAAAACTACCTGAAGTAGATATTTTTTGACAATTTTTTAATCGATTTTACCCTTTCATAGATTAAAACTAACTTTTCTCAGAGTGTATTTGTGCATAGTAAAATAATGGAATATGACACATAATTACAAATATATTTGCATATCATTCAGTTTCATAATTAACTAAATATTTATTTTCGGGATTGATCTCATTTAACCAACATCTCCTAGATTTATGCCTTCAATTTATATTGATTAACAATTTATTTTTATTTAATTCTTATAATGATTAATAACATAATTTATTTATCGTATGTTTCTTAAGGACTGGTTAATTCTTAGTAACATATTATTATATCATACAAATACACAATTTTTCATATTTATCATTCATTGTTTTCGGATTATATATATAGTAATAAATATTTATTTTATCATTTTATTTTAAAATTTTAGTTGGAAGATCTCAAAAATTTGAATTTAAAATTGTATTCTTCCCTAAAATTGTGCATTTGATATAATAACAATCTCATATTAACATTGTATCCTCCATATAATTATGCATGTAACAATTATTTCCTATATTATATCAATGTCATTTGATATAATAACAACTTCATGTTAAGATTGTATTTTTCCCTATAATTATGCTAGCATTTAACAATCTTTCCATAAAATAGTTCATTTAACATAATAATAAATTGAAATTAAAACTTCCATAAAGGTTCATTTAAGATCCTAATTGAAAACAACATTCAAATTTGGTACTAAATTTACTATTTTGTTGCTAGACAAGATTGCAACAACCTCCCATGGCAAATATATATACAAGATTTTCAAATTTGTTATATTTTAAACAATTTATTAAATAAATTTTAATATTTATTTTTAATAACAATTTGAATTTAAAAAATATTTTTAATAACAATTTGAATTTAAAATATAATTTTAATATATATTTTTAATAACAATTTGAATTTAAATTTTAGAATTTAATTATACCTCAATGGCATTTTGCAATTATTTGAATATTCTTATTTTAGGTTTATTAGATAAAAGAAAAGAAGGAGATTGAGAGAGGGAGGCAGCCGACAAGAGACAAACACAGTGAGAGAAGAATTGAAGAAGAAGTCCATTGTGTCCCCATTTATTTCCGTCAAATATTGTGGTGAATTCTTTGATGAATTGAAGAAGAAGTGGGTAATTCTTGTCGAATATCATCACTACGTTGTTCAGTCTGAGAAATTTTGAGATGTTTTGATCCAAAGAAATTTCGTCGGGTTTCATGATTTCTTGTCTGAGCTGATTGAACCATAACTCTCTTTCGTGTTTTTGAAAATTGAATCAAAATCTTGTGAAATTGCCAATAAGGAGAAGAGGAAGAGGAAGATGAACAGGTGAAGCTTTCCATTAATGGAAGTTTTTCTAATCTTTATATTTTTAGGGAATTTTTATGTAGCATATATTATTTCAAAATTACAGTGTATTTTGGGTTTAGGAGAACAATTGTATTTTTCATATTGGATAGCGGCATTTGAGGGATTGTTTCATTTATTTATTTTTCTAATTTTTATGTTTTGCTATTCTAACAATTTAAAATTATTTTTGCTATTTTTCCAAAGTAAAAGTCATAATTTGCTATTCTTCTTGACAACCCATGAAAGAATAAGGTATATGGCCCCAAACTACTCTATTTTGTTTAATAGTTTGGTCACAAGCTTGTTTTTTTCGTTACTTTCTTCATTTACATTATTTGAGAAAAAAGTTCAAAGAAGAAAGGAAAAACACAAACTGTAATCTAGAACCTATAAAGTATATTTTTTTCAAGATTATCGATACAGATCCTTTGGAAAAGAAAAAAACGAGTTTGTTTAGTGGTTATTCTTCAACAAATTAAATTTCAAGACAACTCTGCATATTAAAAAATAATGTTGAACAAATATTAAAATCTAACTACTAAAATTGTATTATTTATAAGTGACGATTCAAATAGTTGTGTCCTTTTTTAAATTGGTTATTCTCACGAAGTGAAGCATCCATACATGAGACACACATTGTATATTCCAACAACTTCATTGAATTACCGTCTAATTGTTATCAGATTGTCATATGATTACCACTAATTATCAATGATATCGATTACTATTTGATTGTTGTCTGATTACTATTTGATAGCTATTTGATGTTCTTATTATGTATTTGCTATTTTATATCGATTGTTAATGATACTGATTTATCATCTCATTGTATTTAATTTAATAACGATTGTTATTTAATTGCAAAAGATAACGATTGTTATTTAGTGATTTTAATTTTTTTTTACAATTACTAAGTAATTTATGATGATCAACTCTTTAGAACCTTTCATCTTTAGTTAACTATTTAAGTAGTTTCTAATTATCATCATTGTTCCCACGAGATTTTCGGAGAAATTTAATTCGTGGAGTTGAACTAGTGTTGATGTTGTATTCTTGATGATTTGATGTGACGTGGTTCGATCTCTAGAATTTGATCATCTGATTCTCTCTTGACTGTATGTGTTAGGCTTGATTTGGAGGAAGCGGAGCTCGTGATGTTCTTGAAAGTTTGTTGAACGTCTACGCTTGATTTGGAGAAACAGAGCACGTGATGTTCTTCAAGTTGGTTGAATGTCTCTGCTTGATTTGAGGAAGCGGAGCACGTGATGTTCTTAAAGTTGAAGTCTCGAAAGAAAGTTTGTATCTTCGAACGAGCTTCAATCTTCGAGGGAAGTTGGAGTCTTAAAAGAAAGCTTGTATCTTCAAAGGAGCTTCGATTTTCGAGGGTGGTCGACTTCACTAGTTAGGGAGTCTTCTAGTTCTTGGAAGAATTCTCTCAAGGCCTTCTGTAGTAAAAAATTTTCCACCTCTACAAATGAGAAGAACTCTTCTATTTATAGAGTTCTCTGGTGGGCTTTATGGGCTTGAATTTGGTTGGTCCATTGACCAAACCCATGAGCTTAACCACATAGATTTGAGTTATATTTAGTCTTTGGGCTTAATTAAACTTATTTTTTTTTACTTAATTAAAGCTAGCCTACGTAAATAATATTTAATTGAACTAAAATAATTAACTTAATCTAACGATTAGGATAAAAACAAGTGGTATTATCAGAATTTGCCAATTTATGTTTTCAATTTTTAATTTGGGACACATGTCAATTTTAATTAATCCCAAATTTAATTATTTGCATTTTTCATCATTAATTTAATAAATGATGTGGCAATTTGTGTTTGGTCTCAAAATTTCTTATTCAACAATCATATTTCATATTACCTTTCTATTTTTGTCAATTGCTAAAGTGTTTTTACTACATTATGATTGTCATCTTATTATCTTACCTTTTTTTTTTGTCAATTATTAAGTAATTTCTAATTACCATCCATTTTTGTAATTTACATAACACTGCCCATCATCTCATTTTATTTTCACTAGGAAAAATGACCATTGAAAGCCTAACCACGGTGACAAAAGATTGTGATAGTCATTTGATTATCTTTTCTAATTGTCATTTGATTACCTTCTACTCTTTTTTTCAATTTTAGTTAGCCTTATTAGATATTTATTAGATTACTTTATGATTGTATTACTTTATGTCATAGTAATTTTGAATATTCCTTGATTGAATTTTGATTGCTCTGATTACCTTCCATTTCTAGTTGCTTATATTATATTAATTATTATCTAATTATTTATATATTTATTTGTTATATGATAATTGTTTGATTGCTATTTGCTATTGATTACTTTTTATTTTCAATAATACTAATTGTATTATTGCTGTCTTATTTGTAGTTACTAATTATTATTTATTCAAATACTATTTTGCAAAAAATGCCAAATTGTTTTGTTAACTAGTAATCATCAAATTATTGGTTAACCTTATGATTATTATTAGATATTGATTGTAATGTGATTTTTAATGATGTTTGATTACTATGTCACACTTATCTTAGTACCATTTGATCCTAATTGAGTAATAGTAGAAAATTTATATCCTTATTTACAAGTGCATCAATATTATCAAAGTAAACATATTGTTAGGAAAGAAAATAAGAAAGAAAAAAATGAAACCTCGTAAATTAAGCTAAAAAAAGAAAAAAGAAGAATAGAAAAGAAAAATAAAGATCAAGCCATAGTTTTCAATTATAGAGGTAGTTTTTAAATTGACCATTGTTAGAGGAGAACTACTGCGTAAATTTGCTTCTTATATATCTTAAAAGAAATCCTAAAAGAGTGATTTAGGTTAAGAAACATGGAAATTTATGCAAAAATGATTGCAAGAAGAAATAAATAATAAATAAAGGATCGAAAGGTCGATTGAGAAGGAGAGTTTGAAGAGGCAGAGAGAGGATTGGGTGTTCACATATTATTGTTACATAAACAAAACGGAACATCACCTTTTTTGCAAGAAAAAAAAAACAAATAAAGGAAAAATTATTGTAACTTAAGAGAAAACATATAGAATTTTACTAGAAAAGAAAAAAAAAGGTCATAGAGCCTACCGAATTTTTTGTGGAAGAATATGGCATTCCACACTGCCATGTTCAAATAAAATTATTGAGCGTGGCCCACTAAATCTGCCACGTCTGCATTAAAAAATAAGCAGATGACGTGGTATGCCAGGATGTGGAAAATGGACGATATATGCTTAACTTCGGATGTCCACATTCAATGAAAACCAAATTCAGGTTCAATGAATCTAGTCATTTCTTCTATTTAACTCATGCCCATGCATGCACGTGCGCCTAATTGCATTACATCAATACTGATTTTCTTTGAAATCTTAAAACCAGCCCTATTAAAAGATGGTAATAATATTGGGGTCCTCCATTTTCGGATTTTGTATTTTAATATTAATTTTGAAATGTTAAGTTATAATATATATTAAATAATGTTATTTTTACTACATTCTATTTTTGGTATAGTGGTTGTGTCCCCTTTAAAACTTCAAGGTCTTTGGTTCAAATCTCATATGGATACGCCATTGTTTACGTTCTGAAGCTAATTTGAAAAAACCTATATAAGATAATATCATACCTTATTTCTTAGCCCTCATTTGTTATCTAAGAAATATTTAGAAAAAAATGCTACAAATCGATAATCCAAACTTTCACTCTCTCAACAATATTAAAAAAAAAATGTATTATTTTTTTCTCTTTTTTTGATGCAATTTTTAAATTCACATATTTACATTACTTATATTTATATTTATTTTATTTTATTTTAAAATTAAAGGATACAAGATAAAAAAAATTCGTTCATCATTAGAATATAAGTATCATATCAATTCACTAGTAAGTTCAAATTCTTCTTAATATTTTTAGTTTTAATATTTTTCAATCAATGTGATGAATCACTATATTTATATTATTTAATACTAATTTTGTAGAGTAAACATATCCATATGGAGAGATATTTTAAAAGAAAAACAACAATAAAAACTATAGAGTTATCATCTTAAAAAAAGAGACAAATACCTGATTTTGATAGATCTTATATAAAAATCAATTTAGGAGAACTACTTGCAGATCCTGATCTAAAAACTAGAATTTTTTAATATAATTATAATGTTCAAGATCAAGTTCGTAGAGTATATCTACAAAAAGGTCCTTGTCAACTACAAAATCATATTTTTCCATTCAAGAAATTTGGGGCAAAGTCAAGACAATTTAATTCAGTTTGGTTTAAAGAATATCCTAATTGGTTAAAATATAGCATTTCAAAAAATGTTGCATTTTGTTTATGTTGTACATGTTCAAACTAGAAGTAAGTGAAGAATCAGGAGGAGAATGTTTTGTTAGTGAAGAATTTTTCAATTCAAAGAAAAAAGAGAAATTGCAAACTCATGTTGGTGGTCCAAATAGTGCACATAATATCTTGGAGAAAATGTGAGGCTCTTTTAAAACAAAAGCAAACATATTGACACTTTTTAAAATAAGATGTCTGACTATTGGATCTGCTACTCAAGTTATTAACATTTTTTAGTATGTTTGTTATATAGCCCATATAAAATTTATGAATCCGCCACTAGTTATATACCTCAAAACATGAAAGAGTTATGTTAATTAGCCCCAATAAATCGTACAATCGTACTTTTTCACCCTATTTAATTTAATTTATGTGCTTAAATGTTTTTTTTTTCTATTTTAGATGATAAAAATAACATGTGGAAGAAAATTTAATTTTTGCTTCTGGAGAAGCTTCATTTTAGTTCACATTTGTAATTTTTATCCATCATTTTGGTTATGTAGTTTTTATATTGGTAGTTTATTTGATAATTTTTATTCCGTTTTGTTTTTAAAATAAGGATAGTTAGTTGAGATTTTCTTCAAAGACGGTCAAAATTTTTTAGACGGTGGACAATGAAAGGGTAAAATAGTAATTATGAAAAATTGTAGGAACAAAAAGGTAGATATAGATTCTTTCTTATTGCCTAATTTAATACAGTAGGGAAGATAGATGAATAATCCATAAATATTATTTGATTGAAAGTCATTAAGCCTTCACATTCAAATATGTAATGATTATTGATACTGTTTTTTCAAACCTTTCTAGTGAGAATAAATCGTGGGTTTCACATTCAAATATGTAATTTATGTCCTTTAAAAGAGTTCCTAGTTAGCCTTGAATTTGTAAGATGGTGTATTTTATCCGAGGTTGAATTTTGTATCCTAAAACTTTAACAAATATTTAAACTTCCACATATTTGATACTTTTTATAATTCATATCCAACACACAAAACTGAAGGTCTAGACTTCATTCGTAACATCTTTTTTAAATTTAGCAAATTTACATAAATAATAAAAAATGAAAAGTATTTACTATCTTATAGCAAAAAAAAAATGAATACTTTGAGCTTGAGTTCAAATTTTAGTTATCCATTTTGGACTTCGATTAAAATTTTGCTATAAATCGTAAATAGTTTACAAATTCTTCTATTTTTAAAAATTCTCTTTTAATTTTCTATTTTAAAATCTATACTTGTTTCCTAATTGTCTTACTATAAGTTAGCTTTTCTAGAAAAGAAATATTTGAATTCTTAGTGGACTTTTAAAAACAAAATAATTTCTAAAACTAGTTTTTAGTAATCATTTTGTTTTTCTTATATAAAATTTTTTAAAATTAAGCATCTTTCTTCTCAATTTCTTCCAATGTTATGGTTAAATTCATAGCAAAAATCTAAGAACACAAACAATTTTTTAAGGCTATTTTTTGTTTTTTAAGCCATTAGTAGAACGTAGATAACAAAGGTAGAAACAAAAAATAAAATAAATTCCAAACGAAAACTTATTTTGTAAATTTTGACTTTATTTTTTTTAAAAAAAATAGTGTAAAGTAAATATCATAACAAGAAAAATTATAGACGAAAATAGTGTTCACAAGCTTAATTCTTAAAAAAGAAAACTACTAGGCATAACACATAAAATATTTTTTAAAAAACTTAGAAACAAATTAACAAAAATTTCAAATTTAAGAACTAAATTTGTAATTTAATCTAGATATTTTTACAATGACTTAATTCCTAAGATAAGAAATCACTTAAAAATGGTTGAAGAAATAATGTGAATGACGATCAAAGTGACTTGCTGCCCAGTGACGAATCACTACCCTGAAAGAAATTTCAGCTCGACCGTGGTGTTAATTGTAATGTCAGTTGCTCTCCAAGATTAACACAACTCCCTACTTTTGACGTGCACTCACCAAAAATAGGAATAGAAACAATAGCAGAACTTCCTCAGAGCTTTAGTGGATGGAGAGGATTTTAGTGAAGTGAATGAGAAATGAAATGAATGAATAACTCGGTTGAAGGTATGTATTTATAAGAGAGTCCCATCAACTGCCATCCAGAAATGCGAGTGAAGGGAATTCGTAGAGGAAAAGTCGGTAATCATGGAAGAGCGTCCTGTTCAGGCGGACGAACAAGAACGATTGGAGAATTAGCCTGAATGTCGATGCATGGAAAAACAGAAGCGGACTGCATCACTGAGTGATGCGTGGCGGGGAAAAAATAGACACTAACAGGAACCAAAAAAATATTTGGATAGGTAATAAAAATTACACCCTTATTCACACAGTTACCCAAGACTATCCATTCAATCGGACGAACATAACAACACACATGGTGACAAGATCATATTATCACTACCAACACAATTTATAATCCCCTTGTAGTACTTAGCTATTTATGCCCACATACTTCTTCCACATTATCAATGTGGGACAAGGAAGCTAACTTTGCATTGGACCAAAGGCTCACAGTCTATTTTCAACAATTCCCCACAAATGACTGTAGCAGCAAAGTTATAACGTAGACGAGAGAAAGTTTGTTCTGACCAAGGATAGGGCATTAAGCTTAGACATCAATATTTGAAGATTTGAATTGATGCGTAGTGAAGTAAGGCAACAACCTTGTTAAAAAGAGTGAGTTAGATGTTCAGCTTGCTATAACACTGGTAGAGACCCTTACGACACGCTTTATCCTTAGTTTCGGCCATTGTTTCTGCAGTATGGATTTGTGCCTTTATGGCCATACACATAAAATGAACCTTGGGTCATTGTGAAAGCTTTAGAAAGAGATCCTTTAAACTCTTTCATAGAAGGCGACCCCACCTTCACAATCACGTTATATGCTCAATCAAGTTTGTCAAAACAAACCACTCAAAAAGAGCTATGGAGACTTCATCATCATCCACAGAATTATGGACCACTCAAAGGTTTTAGTAACATCCATCTAGTCCATTAAAGACTATATGCACAATGGGCTATGGACCATCAAGTCTATCGTAACAGACCACCCAATAAGAGATTATGGACCATCAAGTCTATCGCAATAGACCACCCAAAATCAAGTACTATGGATCTCCGAAGGGTTTTAGGCCCATGTTCACTAAGGAATCTAGAATCACTTTCCTTGTTAGTCCTTTGGTTAAAGGATCAGTCAGGTTCTTCTCAGATCAAACAAACTCTAAGGAAATGGTTCCTTCCTTTAGCAAATGTTTCACAGCTCCATGCCTAAGACGTATATGTCTTCTTTTTCCATTATACATTGTTCTTGGCAATACTTATGGCAGCCTGTGAATCACAGTATGGACAAAGGTACAAATGCCCCCCCACAATGGTACATCTCTTAGTAGACTTTTAATCCACTTAGCCTCTTGTCCTGCTAGCTCCAATGTTATAAACTCAGATTCCATAGTGGATCTGGCTATGCAAATATGTTTTGCAGACTTCCAAGATAGTGCTCCTCTCTCGAGCATAAATACATGCCCACTAGTAGAGTTTACCTCATTGTTATTTGTAACCCAGTTTGCATCACAATATCGGTCTAATACAACAAGAAATTTACTAAAATGTAAATAGTAATTTTTCGTTCCTTTAAGATATTTCAACAAATGACGTTAGGCATCCCAATGATATTTTCAGGATTATGTGTATATCTACTTAATCTACTAACAGCATATGCAATGTCGGGTCTAGTGTAGTTTATTAAATATATAACACTACCTAGGATCTTTGCATATTTAGGTTGAGACACACTACCTTCTTTGTTTTTCTTAAGATGTTTACCAACATCATAGAAATTTTTTTACTGGAGAGACATCGAAGGAATCAAATTTCTTTAGTGTTTTTTCAACATAGGGTAATTGAGACAAGGACAAACCGTTTTCATTTTTCCTAATTTAACACCAAGAATTATGTTTGCTTCTTCTAAGTCTGTCATTTCAAAGTGTGGCGACAGAAACAACTTGGTATCTTTTATTAACTCCATGTTCGTTCCAAAGATCAACATGTCATCAACATATAAACATATTAATATGCACTCAGATCCAGACATCTTTAAATAAACACATGTATCTGAGGAATTTACCTTAAATCCATTATTTATCAAAGTATCATTGAATTTTTCATACCATTGTTTAGAAGCATGCTTAAGACCATAGAGAGATTTTTTAAGTTTGTATACTTTGTTTTCTTGACCAAAAAATTTGAATCCTTCTAGTTGAGTCATATAGATTTCTTCTTCTAAATCACCAATTAGAAAGACAGTTTTTACATCCATTTGGTGAATAAGAATATTGTGTATGACAGCTAGCACAATTAAGGCTCTAATTGTGGTTATCATAGTTACAGGGGAATATGTGTGAAAGTAATCAACACCTTTGAGTATACTCTACCACCACTAATCTTGCTTGTATCTTTCTATTGACCCATCTTGTTTTGTTTTTCTTTTGAAGATCCATTTACACTTAATTGGTTTACTTCCTTTGGGAAAGTCTACTAATTCCAATGTTTGATTCGTGGTTAGTGAATCTAATTCGCTCTTAATAGCCTCCTTCCACATATTGGACTCTAGAGCTTAAGGCCTCTTGGTAAGTTTTAAGATCTTCATCTATTAAAAACAAACTAGTGAAATGGCAGTCAATTTCATCGTGTCTTTCTACTATAAAGGTGCTTACGAAATATGGTCCAAAACTTTTCTCAGTTCTCTGTCTTTTACTTCTTCTAGGTTCTAATTCATAATTAAGTTAGAAGCATCAAACTCATGTGTTTTACTAATAACTGTGGGGTTTTCTAGATCATGCATATTTCTAGATAGGCAGGGAACAAATACAGATTTCTTTAAAGGAAATACATACTCAAAAAATTATACATCCCTAGATTCATTTATGGTCTTATCATTTAAACGTATAAACCTATATGTAGCATTATTTTGAGCATAACTATTAAATATACAACTAAAGTTTTTAAACCTTACCGTGGACTTCTTCCGCATGGGAAATGGTACCTTAGCCAAGCATCTCCACACCTTCAAGTAGTTGAGATTCGGTGCATATCTCTTTGAGAGTTCGTATAGAGCTTTGTCCAGTTTTCTGTGGGAAACTCTGTTAAGAACAAAACAGGCAAACAACACGACTTCCTCCCACTTATTGTCAGATAGACCAGAGCTTAATAAAATATAGCATTCATCATTTCTTTAAGAGTTCTATTTTTACGTTTCGCTATGCCATTTTGTTGTAGTGAGTAAGGAGCAGTGAACTCATGAATAATACCATGTGATTCACAGTATTCTTTAAGAGTTCTATCAGAGTACTCGTCACCTTTATCTGATCTTAATCTTTTTAACTTTTTGCCTAGCTAATTTTTAGTTTATGCCTTAAATTTAAAAAACATGCTACTAGCTTCATCTTTTGATTTTATCAAATAGACCTTAGTAAATCTAGAGAAGTCATCAACAAAAGATACATAATAATTTTTGCCCCCTCGACTAGTAGTGTTTTTTAAATCAGCTAGATCTGAGTGAATTAATTCTAACAATTCAGTACTTCTAATCACAACAGGTTTGAAAGGTTTCTTAAAGTACTTACTTTCTACACATACAGGACATTTACCAGTTTCATGCGATTTACATGCATTAATTAGCTTTAAATCTTTAAGCTTCCTGATTGATGCAAAATTCATGTGCCCTAGTCTACCATGCCACGGTTCAACAGATTCAACTATGTAGGCGGAACTAGAAGCATTTTCATTTATGAAAACAATATTAAGTACTAAAAGACCATTAGATAGATACCCCTTACAAACAAATTCTCCATTTTTGGTGAGGACAACTTTGTCTCCTTCCAGTATAATCTTAAGACCTGTCTAATTCAACAAACTCCCAGACACCAAGTTCCTACATAGGGAAGGGACATACAAAACATTACTTAAAGATAAGGTTTTTTCATAAGTTAATTTTAAATAACCTTCCCTTTCTCGATTAGTACTCCTGTAGTGACTGAGTTTTTCATGAACATGTATTCTCCATCAGTAGTGTCCTCGTAGTCATGGAGAAGTTCTTGATTGGCGCAGAAGTGTTTTGAGGCTCTAGTATCCAGGATCCAATCAGTCTTGTTTTCAATTAGGTTGATTTCCACAGCAGCAGTTATGACTTCATCATCTTGTTCAGCAAGATTAGCTTGAGGTGCAGGTTTCTAGTTGTTTAGCCTTTCATTCCTTTGATTGCAATGGTAGGATTTATGTCCTTCCTTTCCACAAACATAGAAAATGAGCTTCTTCTTATTGATTTTTTCCATAGGAGCCTTGAACTGTACCTTTTTTGAGGTTCTCCCATTCTGCCTTTTATCTTGTTTTGACCTGTCTTTGTTTACCGTGGAAGATTCAACTAAGTTAGAACTAACTGAATTTACATTTTTTAGGCTAACTTATCTTTCAGTCTATGGCTTCTTCTGTACGCATGTGGTTGATCAATTCTTGAAGTTTTAGATCTTTCTTCTTGTGCTTTAGGTGATTTCGTTAGTCGCTCCAAGAGGGAGGGAATTTTTCCAGCAGAATGTTTTCTTGGAGTATATCTCACACATCTTCATTCCTTCTAATAGGACATTTGCCACCAAATTTTCGTACTCATGTACCTGTTCCACAACTGGCTTGTCGTCTATCATCTAGAACTGTAGTCATTTTTCCACAACGTACTTTTCCCCAACATCAACTCCACCATAGCGAGACTCCATAACGCACCAGATATCCTTGGCAGATTTTTTGGTTACGAATAAGTCAAACATCGGATCTGACATGTGGTTCAATAAATGCCCACGAACTATCTTGTTGTCCTTCTTGTACATCTTGGGATCAACTGTAGATGCTTTCTTTACCTGGTCGGTGGTGACGACAAGAGATCCCATGGATGGTTCTAGATCAGAAAATGCTGGAGGATCAAATTGTGGATCGATGGTAAGGATGTAGTCGACTTCAAGCTGTTAAAAAAAGATCAACAGTTTTTGGGACCAATGGTAGTAGTGTTTCGTCTAGTGGCTCTAATTTGGACAAGTCTGGTAGAACTTTGTTGGTTTTGATTGACATCTTAAAATTACTTTCAGATTGTTGGAAAAATAACGTGAATGACAATTAAAATGACTTGCTACGCTGTGATGAATCACTACCCTGAAAACAATTTCGACTCAACCGTGGTGCTAATCGTAATGTCGGTTGCTCCCTAAGGTTAAAACAGCTCTTTACTTCTGATGTGCAGTTGCCAAAAATAGGAATAAAAGCAATAGCAGAACTTGTTCAGAACTTTAATGGAGATGGAGAGGTTTTTAGTGAGAAATGGAATGAATGAATAACTCGGATGAAGGAATATATTTATAGGAGAGTCCCACCAACTGCCATCTGAAAATGCAAGTGAAGGAAAGGCGTAGAGGAAAAGTCGACAATCGTGGAAGAGCGTCACATTTGGGCGGACAAACAGGAACGCTTGGAAAACTGGCTCGAATGTCGATGCGTGGCAAAACAAAAGCAGACTGTGTCACTGAGTAACGCATGGCGATGCAAAAATAGACACTAAGGGAACCAAAAAAAAAATATTTGATAGGTAATAAAAATTACATCCTTATTCACAATTACCTAAGCCCAAGCCCGAGCACCCACCCTAACGACAACGATGCACATGGTGACAAGGTCATATATCACCACCAATACATTTATAATGTCCTTGTAGTACTTAGCTATTTGTGCCCACTTACTCCTTCCTATTTTATCAATGTGGAACAAGAAAGCTAACTTTGCATTAGGCCAAAGGCCCACAGTCTATTTTCAACAAAAATAACTATTCTTTAGAAGTCAACCCCAAGTTCAATGTTAAGATCAAGTCCTAAAACGTGTAAATAACACAACGAACTTTGTTCTTCTATCTCATCAACGTTAATGTCATCTCGTCAAAATTGTTGGTCTAAATCAAGGACATGTAGTTGGACCTAGTACCTCAACCTTTCCTTCGTTTTAGTCATTCAATCTTTAACTATTTTCCATATCAAATAACAATAGCCAAGTGATACTCATCATGAGTGTACGAGCTAGCTTACGCGTACATCGACTAATCTCACAAGACAACCCACATTTGGATATCAAAGTAACCCATAGGAAATTAATTATAGGTAAGTGGCCACCATGGATTGAACTCATGACCTCTTAGATAGTTATGGATATGTCTCTTTTTTATCATTAGACTAACTCAGGATGGTTAAACAGGATTAGATAACGTAAGCTCAATTTGCAAGCATTTAATCTCTTGGTCCTCAACAAAACAAGAGTAGGTATCGAAGGGTTACAAACAAATCCAAATACCAACACGGATGGAAAATACAACAGCTGAATCACTTTCATAGGTTTGTTTCTTCAACCAGCTACTCCCATTTTAATGTAAAATCTACAAATCAAGCTCACGGTCTGTCATAGGCGAAGGTTGAGGTTAGGTGTTCGTAGACATTTACAGCACAATGTCACGTGGTTATTTTGTTCATTTAACCAACGTGCGGCACAAAGGTGTTTGGGATGCACCAATGTAAGCCTAAGAGAGTTTGGGACTTATTATAGCACTTGAGGGAAGAAGGAAATTCGTAGACAAGGAGAAAGTAAAGTGGTAGACAAAGTGTTTGATAAAATGCTTGAGAGGGCTTTTATTAGAGATTTTAAGAATTTCCAAGGATATGTACAAATGAGACCCATGGGGGGCATTTATAGAAGCATACAACCGACATTCAAGCCTAAAAGCACCTCACAAGGTCGGTAAAAACATTCTAGAGAATTCTCGAGTGCACAGGATACGTCTGGAGGTGTCTGGCACGCGCGTGGGCCTTCTGGAGGCTTCCATGCTCGCGCGCGCGTGCCTTGTGCGTTGCGAAGGTTCTCGACCGTCTGCATGCCTTCTCGGTCCATCTTGACACTTCTGGAAACTTTGGGAGGTTCTCCGTCCGTTTCTCGCGCATCTACCCGTGTTTCCCGCGCATGTCCCACACCATGCGTGCCTATCTGCCGTGTGCGTCTTCCTCGTGCGCATATCCTATACCATACGCGTCTGTTGTGTGTCACAATTGCAACTTCTCAAGCTTGGGACAAGCGATTGTATGACACTTGTTCGATCCAAACAACAAGTCAACCGATCAAAAACTGAAATCGCTGGACAAACTCGGCCTACGTTTCAACCTCCCCTCACGTTTCTAGAGAAAATGTTTTATAAAAACGAGAGAGAAGAAATAATTCATTGAAAACGTAGTTAAATCAAGCATTGAAGACTGTCAATTGCAATAGAAAGCATAGATTGCAAAGAGT
>JBBPDI010000005.1:13789419-13800206 GCA_037974545.1 Cucumis variabilis | reverse complement strand
CTAGTGCTCCCGAAGGATGCACATATCAGTCTAGTGCTCCCGAAGGATGCACAATAGGTGGTGATCCCGTAGGACACTTGAAAGTAACTAACCAATAGGAAACTAATAATTTTCCCCTCGATCCATTCTAAATATCTTAACAGTCATTCATAGTACAATCAAACATTCTCATCACATAACTCTTTTCATAACCTTTAACAGTCATCTTATTCTAACTTAACCCAAGGCCAATCAGAACCTATCAGTACATCAGTCGACAAACTAAATAATCATAACTTCCCTCTCCTCAGTTTAAATGAACACCACCATAACAATATATTATACATTCAGTCTAAACAAAATTCACCAGTTTAATCCACACTATATATAAGCAACATCTACGAGTTTCAGTCATTTCAACATCCATAGGTATATATGTACATATAGATCCAGTCAAACACAACATACATCCAATCTCAATCTACTTCAATACATACCTATTGTCTCTGACATCTATCCTCAGTTTAGAGACAAACATACAATCAACGTATCCTACTTTATAGGATTTCAACATCTCCAGTTAAACACAGTATACATTTAATCTTAAGTCTACATTCATACATATATGTCATAATCGACATCCCTACTCAATTCAAATATAACCATACAGTCAAAACAACTCAAAACTATAGGTGAGTCCAGTAGTAAAGATCCCTTCCTTCACTTTTATGCCAGTTCTTCAATTCAACTATACTCAATAAATCAAGTCCTAAACATAAACAAACATAACATCAACATCTTTCTAAAAACAATTTTATACATTCAATTTACCTATAAGTAGATTCCACAACTTACCCGAAATTCAATTCCAACACCCAAGGATCCTAACGCCAAACACCAATATCGCCTTCAAGAGTAAACACCAATTCGACCCATCAAACAACGTGTATCTCAATGTAAATAAAATGTGAAACCTTATAATTATCCATCAATTTCATTCTTACCAAACAAACTTGTAGCAAAAATCGACGGCAACAGCATTTGCAGGAAACACGAGTACGAACTTGTAACCGATTTGGGTACGGAGTAACTTGAACTCACGACTGGAATATAAGAAAAAAAACCAGAGTCACGCGGCAGTCACGACTTTGCAGTGCACTACCTCGCAAACGGCCAACGGCTTCACGAGTATGGCTCGGCTGGGCTTCGCCAGATGGAACAAGCGCGAAGGAGACGACGTGGCTACTTCCAGTTCACGGCGATGCGAATCTGGACAGGCACGGTGGAGTGACTACTCCTAGTTCACGATGGCATGGACGAATCACTTCATATGGGAGTTTGGGTTGTGTTCAGACGATCGGCAGTCAATGGTGCTGTGCGAAAGGACATCGGTCTAAACAGAAAAGCGTCCATTGTCCCGCGGCTGTAGAAAATCAGAGAAGGCAGACGCTTTGACTTCCACGGAGACAAGGCAGATGATGTCGTGCAACAGTCGACGGTGGCAGGGCTGAACGGAAAGTAGAAGAGAAGGTTGGAGGCGTGGCGGCTGGGGAGAAAGGAAGGGAAAAGAGAAAAGAAAGGGGGGGTCGCATGTAAAAAAGAAGAAGGAAGGAAAACTGTCTTTTCTTTCTTTCTTTCTTTTTTTAAAAAATAATTATTATTATTATTATTATTATTTCTTATATATTTAAATCCTTATTTCTTTTCTTGCCCAACAAACTTTAAAATACAATAACACCCCTAAAACTTAAAACCTTTAAATAAGGAAAATTTGAGAGAATTAAAATAAAATAAAATACATTACCTATAAAAAAAATTTGGGCTGTTACATTGTCTCGATGCAATGAGAGGGTTGTATCACAATCTAACCATTACTTGGATTTAACTGAAACTTAGGTTGTCACACCAGATGATGGCGTTGAGGATCCATTGTCCTATAAATAGGAAATGAATGATGTAAACAAGAACCAATGGCTCAAAGTCATGGACCTTGAAATGGAGTCTATGTATTTCAATTCAGTGTGGGAGCTTGTAGATCTACCTAACCTATAGGGTGCAAATGGATCTATAAAAGAAAGAGAGATTCAACTGGGAAGGTACAAACCTTCAAAGCTAGACTTGTAGCAAAAGGGTATACCCAAAGGGAAGGGGTTGACTATTAGGAAACTTTTTTTCATGTTGCTATATTAAAATCTATAAATATTCTCTTATCCATAACCACTTTTTATGGTTATGAAATATGAAAAATGGATGTCAAGACTGCTTTACTGAATGACAATCTTGAAGAGAGTATCTTTATGTCACAGCCCGAGGGATTCGTAACCTAAGGTCAGGATCAAAAAGTTTGAAAGCTAAATCGATCCATTTATGAGTTGAAACAAGCGTCTAGATCTTGGAACATTAGATTTGATACTGCGATAAAATCTTACGGTCTTGACCAAAATGCTGATGAACCTTGTGTATACAAGAAAATCAACAAAGTTTATTAGTACTTTATGTGGAATAGTCAGTATATATCAGACCAACCCAAGGTTAAACCACTGGATGACAGTTAAAATTATTCTCAAGTATCTTAAGAGAACGGGAGACTTCATATTTGTGTATGAAGCTAAGGACTTGATCCTTACAGGATACATTGACTCTAATTTTCAAACAAATAAGGATTCTAGAAAATTCACGTCGGGATCAGTGTTCACCCTAAACGGGGAGCTGTGGTATGACGTAGCATCAAGTAAGGATGCATTACAGACTTTACTATATAGGTTGAATATGTCGCTGCTTGTAAAATAGCAAAAGAAGCAGTTTGGCTCAAGAAGTTCCTACATGATTTGGAAGTTGTTCCAAACATGAACATGCACATCACTTTATATATGATAATAGCGAGGCATATTGTTGATCCATTTACAAAGACTCTCACGGCTAAAGTGTTTGAGGGTCATTTAGAAAGTCTAGGTCCGTGAGTTATGTACATTAGGTAATCTAGAGCAAATGTGAGATGCGTATTGGGTATGAGGATGCCCTAATTTATTGTATTTGTATATATACATTTTATGTAATATACCTGTATATTTTACCATTTTCAATGTTTGAGGATTACTTTATTATGTACATCCCACAGTACTAGACTTTTAGTCCAAGTGGGAGTTTGTTGGAATTTATGTCCTAAAACTCGTAGATTGTAATTATAATTCATTAACTGTTATTAATAAAGTGTTATTATTAGAATCAATGTTATTGATTATATTATTAGTTTTTTCTTAATAACCTAAATCCAATAAACTAACATCCTAAGATGTTTGATCATTCTTGAACAGTATTTAAAGACATATAGGGATCAATCTTCGAGATCTGTTTAAAGGGTCTATAGTATATGGATAAGGTTGGGTACCTTATCCTAGTAACACTATGGATACTACTCACGTTGTATTTGATACAAACGCAATGATCTAACGCATTTGTGTACTTGACGTACGAATGAGAGTATCCTATATAATGAGTTTATATAAGACTGGGCCACGAAATAGTAACCACTAGATGTAACTCCATTAACTAGTTAGGTTTCTATTTCATTAGAGTGACCTAGGTAACTTAGTCTTGATCTTAAGTGTATTATGAACTTCTGTTCGCGAGAGATTGCCCTTTAATTTGTAAGGGTGAGAGTGGCCAAGTCACCGACTCAATATGCTTATCATTTTGGAAACAAAACTGAATGGGTAGTTGGGAACATAATTACACAAGATGGAATTCACTCATTCCCTACTTTAAGGGTAAGGAGCACCAGTATTTAAGGACTAGAGGTAACTTGAGGGTAAAATGGTAGTTTAACCCAACTGGTGTTACAAACATTCATGAAGGACTTACTTACTGTTATTGGTCTATATTCATAGACATAAAAATATAATTACAGTGAAAAGAGTTCAACTGTGAGTCTTTAGTCAAGTGCACACACAATTAACGAATATTGATTAATGCGGTTAATGAGTTTAGCCAATTAATCTCATATTGTTGTAGCTTCTGGTTTGTAGGTCCATTAGGTTCCCTTCCTAGCTCGTAAAGGGTAATAAGATTTATTTATATTGGTTATAATTTAAAATGTTCAAATGTACTTTGGGAATTAGTATAATGTATGGTGATACATTATAATATAAACTTTATTATATAAATTTAATTTTGGACATGATTCAAAATTAATTTATGAGAGATAAAATATTTGAATGAGTTCAAATATTAATTTAATGTGAATTGGATTTATATTAAAATTATTGGTTATGAGATAAATTTATATTTGAATATGATTCAAATTTAATTTAAGTTAAACATAAGATATTTGATTTAATTCTTAATTAATTCTCCAATTAATTAAGAGTTTAGTTTTATTTAATTAAATTAACAAGATATTGCTGAGATATTCATTAAATAAGATTTAAAAAATATTAATTAAATCTGATTTAATTAATTGATTCATTGTTAATTAATTAGTTGATTTAAAATTTCTATTAATTTAATATTTTTAAAATTAATAGAATCTCATGATTCTCTCATACTCCCTTTCCTACTTTATGAAGGAAAGAGAGTTATAAATATGTAGAAGAAAAATAGTTTTTCTTAAACAGTCAATAAAGAACTAATGATTTTGCTTTTATGCAAAATAGTTTCTCTCTAAAATTTTTCGATTCCAATTGGTTCCCACAAACCAATCTCATCCTAGAGGATAGAAAGGTCTCTAATGGGTGGTGTTCTCAATTCAGTGATTTGTATATTCAGAGACATCTACAAGAGTAAGTTCTCTATATCTTTTAATTTAAAAGCATGTTTAGTTTTTTTTATTTAGAATTTTAATTCTAAATATTGTCAATGTACTGGTATTTTGGGATTCCCAAATTTAATTAAGAAATAGTTCTGTAAAATCTTCCTCTACCATAAGCTTTTATCCCTTCAGTTTTGACATCCATCTGATGTATCTTAAATCCATGCAAAGATGATATTGCTATGAGCATGAAAATGGAAGTAATTCTAGTAACTGGTGAGTAGATATCAAAATAATCAATTTCTTTTTGTTGCTTGTAACCTTTGGCGACAGGTTTTGCCTTATATTTATCTATTAATACATTGGTCTTCATTTTTCGTTTAAAAATTCATTTCATCCAAGTGGTTTACTCCCAAATAGAAAATCAATCAGTTCTCAAGTATGGTTATGCATAATGGACTCAATTTCACTATTTGCCTCTTTTCAATATGGAGCTTCTGGAGGGGACGTGGCCTCTTTAAATATTTGAGGTTCATTTTCTAACAAATATTTTAAAAGATCAGGCCCAAATGATTTCGAGATCGTCATCCTTTTATTTCGTCTAAGTTCCTCATCATTGTTTAACTCAACATTTGATATATTGTGTTATTCACCCGTTATACCATCAAGAGAACGTTTTTGTAACCTTGCTTCATAATACATTTTGTGTGGAAAAACATTCTCAAAGAATGTTGCATTCCTTGATTTCATGATTGTATTATCATGTATATCTGAAATATCTTACTTATGAACTAGAAATCGATATGCACAATTGTTGCTAGCATAACCAATGAATATGCAATCAACAGTTTTTGGTGCTATTTTAACCATTTTAGGTTTAGGTACTACAACCTTTGCTAGGTACCCCTACAGTTTTAAGAATTTGTATGAAGGTTTTCTTCCATTTCATTTTTCATAAGGAATATTTTGTGACTTATGAGATATTTTATTTAATAAGTAATTTGTTGTTAACAAAGCTTCTCCCCACAAATTTTGGGATAAACCTTAACTTAAAAGCATTGTGTTCATGATTTCCTTAAGTGCTCAATTTTTTCGTTCAACAATTCCATTTGATTAAGGTAAATAAGGAGTAGTAGTTTGATGAATAATGTCATATTTTAAACAAAATTGTTCAAAAAGACGACCGTATTCACAATCACTTCTCATTGCCTTAATCTTTTTGCTTAGTTGGTTTCAACCTCATTTTTTAAAAGTTCAAACATTTCAATTACCTCATCTTTGCATTTTAGTAGATAAACATAATAATATCTTGTGCAATCATCTATAAAAGTAATAAAAATACATATTTCCTCCTCTAGTTTGTACAAGTTTCAAGCCACAAATATCACTGTGAATTAACTCTAAAGGTTGAGTAATTCTCTCAGTTGAAAGAAAATGTTCTTTGGTCATTATTGATTCCATACACAACTCATATTTATAATTTGCATCAAAGTGAAAGTTTGGAATCAAGTTCATATTAATTAGCCTATGCAAAGAATTAAAATTGACATGTCCTAGTCTACCATACTAAACAAATGACTCAACGATATAAGCAAAAGTAGATATTTTATTATTAATAGTACTTTTAGGTACAACTGTGAGTACATTTAACTTAAATAGACCATCACTCAAATAACTCTTTCCAACATACATATCATTCTTGGAAAATATAAATTTATTAGATACAAATACCAACTTAAAGCCATTCTTGCTAAGTGGTTGAATTTCAAATTTAGTGTTTGAGTTTAGTGCTCTATTTCATTTATAGTTTAATTGCATGGGTTTGCATGATTGAGATATGGGAGTTGATGCAGCCTATGTATAAGTGTAACAATAGGTTTCCTAGATAAGTCAGGGTCGAACACAAGGAATTGATATTGCTTGATTCGAATTTAGTGTTTGGATTCAGTGTGTTTTAGTTTCATTTATAGTCTCATTGCATGGGTTTGCATAATTGAGATATGGGAGTTGAATTCATATCGCAAGCCTCTCTATGCGGCGAGTCACGATCATTGCATGCGAGATGCTCACTATATCTTTAATGCTCGCGTAGCTACTAAATCCTCATTAAGTACAAGTTTTCCTATTGCTTGTCCAAATGTAAGCGAAATAATAAGTTTCCTGGATAAGCCACGGTCTAACACAGAAAATTGATATCAAATCTTAGTTATAAAACTTACTTCTCTTCATCTACACGATATAAAGTATCTATCTATACAGTGTAAGGTAAATGTATCTAAGTATTAAGCCTAATATCTACACTATATTTTGTAAAAGGTGGTAAGAATGAGTGGAAGATGGAAAATGGACTAACTTACAATTAAGAAAAAGTGAAGGAATGTATCCACATTGCTAGGAGATTAAGCCATGCGGAAAGCCTTGACGCGATAGAGGTTAGTTAACAAGCTTCTAATTAAGGTGACCACCTCTCAGTGCCTTAAACGCCACATTTGCTCACCTCTTGGGATGCAAGTGATAAAGTTTCATTAAGCAAATGCTATCTAGAAGTGGTTACTTACAAGACTTATAAGCTAAACTCCTATCAAGAACTTATCACAATACTCATAGCACTTTGACAAATGAATGGTAAAGAAATAACAGGTTGAAAAAGTATAAATGTGTAATGTATTGAAGAATGTAGGTCTTAGGCCACTATACAATATAAACACTATATATTACAATGAAATACAAAATTGAAAGTAAAGGAAATAACAAGTTAGAAGGAAGAAAATGGTGGAATCTTTCTTTAATCTCTCTCTAAACTCTCACTTACAAGATTGACCGGAGAAGATGAAGAACTTTTACAGAAGGCAGAAAAGGCTAGTCCTTTCTGCCAACTCTAATGGAGCTCTTTAGGTTTTCACCCATTCAGGCCTCGTTTCACTTAGTAGACATGAAGTCCTTTTATAGGCAACTTTTGGTGAAAAACTTCTATTCTTGTGATCTTGTCAGTGTTGATGCAGCCTTTATCAAGTGACATCAACTTCAACTACCATTCTTGTCTTTTAGTGAATCTTCATTGCGTGCTGATGTGGTTCTTCGTCTCAATTACCTAAGCCCAAGCCTGAGCACCCACCGTAACGAACAACAATGCACATGGTGATAAGGTCATATATTACCACCAACACATTTATAATCTCCTTATAGTACTTAGCTATTTGTGCTCACTTACTCCTACCAATTTTATCAATGTGGAACAAGGAAGCTAACTTTGCATTGGGCTAAAGGCCCACAGTCTATTTTCAACGAAAATAACTATTCTTTAGAAGTCAATCCCAAGTTCAATGTTAAGTCAAGTCCTAAAACGTGTAATAACACAACGAACTTTGTTCTTTTATCTCATCAACATTAATGTCATCTTGTCAAAATTGTTGGTCTAAATCAAGGACATGTAGTTGGACTTGGTACCTCAACCTTTCCTCCGTTTTAGTCATTCAAACTCTAACTATTTTGCCATACTAAATAACAATAGCCAAATGATACTCATCATGACTGTCCGAGCTAGCTTCCGCGCACATTGACTAATCTCACAGGACAACCCGCATTTGGATGTCAAAGTAACCCATAGGAAATTAATTACTAGGTAAGTGATCACCATGGATTGAACTCATGACCTCTTAAATAGCTATGGATATGTCTCTTTTTTACCACTCGACTAACCTATGATGGTTAAACAGGATTAGATAGAGTAAGCTCAATTTGCAAGCATTTAATCTCTTGGTCCTCAACAAAACAAGAGTAGGTATCGAAGGGTTACAAACAAATCCAAATACCAACACAGATGGAAAATACAACAGCTGAATCACTTTCATAGCTTTGTTTCTTCAACCAACTACTCCCATTCTAATGTAAAATATACAAATCAAGCTCACGGTCTGTCATAGGTGAAGGTTGAGTTTAGGTGTTCGTAGACATTTACTGCACAAGTTGTCTTTCCTTTCATAATTTATAATCAAATTGGTTCAATGAGTCTTAGCGTGAGTTCACACAAGTTCTAAATCCGTTTTTTCTGTTTTCCTTTTTTATTATACAAAAGGTTGGGTTAGGCTATATATAAGGGTAATTATAATGAATGGCCAATCTAGCGATAATAATTAACGATATAACAATATTTTAAAAAAATTGCAAATATAGCAAAAATATCGCTGATAGACATGTATTAGTGATAGACTCATATGGATCTATCAGTGATAGACCAATATTTGCAACATGGTCTATCACTATAGGTTTATATAATTGATAGAATTTGTCAAATTTTGCTATATTTACAAATTTTTTAAAATGTTGTTACATACTTAATTATTTCAAAT
Source organism: Cucumis variabilis (assembly GCA_037974545.1). Lineage (NCBI taxonomy): Eukaryota > Viridiplantae > Streptophyta > Magnoliopsida > Cucurbitales > Cucurbitaceae > Cucumis > Cucumis variabilis. The sequence continues at coordinate 13,791,131 of JBBPDI010000005.1, read as the reverse complement.
CTAATTGCTAAATTTGCAACTATCCCTATATATAATTGCAAAAGAATTTTGGAAGCGAAGGACCAAATAGAAGCATAAGAGTTGCCAAATCTTAGTTTCTTCATTACGAGAGATTCTAACTTTCTTTTAACCAACGGCCAAGGAGGGCAAAGATCCCATCGGACCAAAGGATTTTTCACCCAACCATATAACTGCTGACCTTTGAAATTAATTGTCAAATGGCATCTTAAGCTTTCTTGGGCCAACAATCAATTGCAAGGGGAAAAAAAGAAAAAACGTCCATTGAAGACTCACTGTTTTTACAAAGAACACACGAACTAGGGGAGAGAGCATAACTTTGAAGGATTCTTTTGATTCTAAAAAAAACCTTACAAAAGAGAAGATCGAAGAAAAAAAAAAAACTTGACTTGTTTAGGACAAAACCTTCAAAATAAGATCTGACCGTTGCTTCTCCAAAGCTATTTGCTCCGCAATGTGCTTGGGAGAGATTTGACCCAAAATAATCCATCATTTTCTAGCCATCACACAAACACGTCAACCCTGTTATTCAATCTAAGAGATTGAAGCTTGTTTAAAAGTGCATCCCAATCATCAAATTCAACATCAGTGAAATTTCTTCTAAACTTTATATTCCATACAAAAAGAGAATCGGACCAACATAGACAAAATAAAAATTTTTGGCAGTCAACTGAAAAGCCTAGGAAATTCTAAACAAAGCGGCAAGTCAACCAACCATTTATCCTTAAGAATTGGGTTTCATCTCTCTGAAACGAAGGAAGTTTTCATGATTTGGGACCAAGGGCCTTTAAACCAAACAAAGATATCCATTTAATGAACACAACTGAGTCTTTCCACTTGTATGTATTAAGCAAGCACCTACCTCCATAAAGTACCCTTCTTAATGCCAATTCCATTTGGCTAAAAGAACACAATATTCGGACAAGTCAACAATGACCAACCTTCCCACAAAAAACAAGGTTCGTGTCATAAAAGAATATGGGAAAATCTCCTTTAAATAGAATGAAAATGTTTCATCACGTCTGACTAAAAAGGTTTTTTGAGAAAATACAAACACTTTCCATACCTTTTAAAAATACTAAATTAGCATGCATTCCTGCACCCCTAGAAACAAAAAAGAATAATAATTAAAACAATAAAGGCCAAAAACACTAATACGGGAATTCTTGAACAAATTATCAAACATAGTACAGTAGTAAAAAATTTACTAAACAGGTCTGTAACGAAGCTGAAATTATGTAAGAAAAACTTCAGTTCATCGAGCTTAGTTTTCAATAGTATTTACACGCATGCTCTAAAATAAAAAGAGAGCCCATGGTTCCACCCTCTTGTACAAATCAAGATGCACATAAACTATACAAAGTGCAAATGTAGAAACAATCATCTAAATTCCAAGACTTGTTGCAGATAAATTATACGAGGAAAAAAATTATGAAACAATATCCATGTACAGGTCAGTAGTAAATTTTTAATCCTAGATCACCATATACAAAAGGACGACAGATGTTACTATTGCAGGAACAGCCTGTCTTGCAGCATTTGCCCAAGTTTCGTGAAAAGAAGTTGTTGCTCCTCAAATGTAAGATTCATTAGTACCTAAAATAAACGAATACCATGAATTATCAACAGATTTTACTTCTAATAAGAGAAAGGTGAATGAATGAGACATTCATCTAACCTGATCAATAATTGAT
>JBBPDI010000005.1:13738446-13764125 GCA_037974545.1 Cucumis variabilis | reverse complement strand
GGATCACAAGACTGAGACTGTGTAGGGTACCCCATTAGGAAGTTAATAATTTATTTTTTCCCTAACGGGACCAGTAGTGGATCTCTTACTGAGTATGTTGTACTCACCCTTTTATGTTTAACTTTTTCAGGCAAAGGTAACAAGAGAGGCAGACTGGTGAGGGACAAGAAGGGGGCGTGACTGCCATAGGGGATATCGTTCAAAATGCTTTCGCTTTATGTTTTGTTGTTTTCCTTAGGTCATGAGACTGTCTAGAAATTTTTTTGTGATTTAACTGAGTACATGAACTATTGTTTTGCAAACTGTACATCTAAAATTTTGGTTGTTTGAAACAGGACCCGAACATAAGTTTTTCTTTGAATGTATGGTTTTAAATAAATTGTTACTATGTTTTGTGTCAACCAAAGTGTCTTGTTAAAATTAGTGACTTCGACTTAGATAGAAAAGTTGGGTCGTTACAGTTTGTGTTTATGGAAAGAGTTGTTCCAATTGTGCTTAAATTTTGTTGTGTTTATGCTTTATACCTTTTAGCTTTCACTTGTTTTTCATTTAAAGGTTGAGGGTCAGCAGGTGTCATTCAAAAGAGGGACGGATATTAGTTGACTTCACGCCACATCTCAGATATAATGAGGAGGTGATCCGGGATGGGGTGTGACAGTGAACTTAGGAAGGGTGTAGTTTAGTGAAAGCTCCAAGATGAAAAACAAAAGCAAAATGTTTTTAAAACTCGGGGTGATCTTAGAGCAACTTTGCCCTGAGTTTGTCCTTCAACATCAACGAAACCAATGATGGACAACAATTAGGGTTTGAGAGGCAAGGTCTGGAAATCCAGCCTTCAACAAAACCATTCACGTAGAAGAAGAAGGGAACCAGAGGTTAGTAGTTAAAAACAGACCGTTGGACAAAAATAACAATGAAGATTTGAGATGCAGAGAGAAAACAAAAAGGAAAACGATAAAGATTTGAGATTCTGAGATGGATGAGAAAAGAGAAAGAACATGAGAAAAAGGGAGAAGTGTTACGAAGAAGGGGAAAGATTACGTTGAAGGGGAAAAGAGAAAGAACAAGAGAAAGGATTACATAGAGTGTTACGGAGAAGGGGAAAGATTATGTCAAAAACCTCGAAGAAGTGAGAGGAAGAGTGAGAAGGATTAGGGGAGGGAGTTAGGGGGATATACAAGGATTATGAAAAACCTAATACTAGAATTTTCATAATCCGGGCCCTAAACAAGAAGTGGGCTATTTTAGCCAACTCTACTCCTTGCAAATCTGGGGCCTAAACACCCACTTAGTGATTTTTTCTAGGATTTTAACTACTATAGCCTAAATAGGGGTGCCTTATTACAAATTGGGCTCAAAGTTCTCAAATTTTTTATAAATGTCCTAATGGGTTTCAATTTTACCCAAATGTAAAGCTCAATTGACCAAACTATCCACCTTTATATTAATAATATATTAAAAAATAGAAAAATGAAATAAAGAAGTTGGACCAATGCATAAAAAACGATAACGTGGGAACGATTTCAGGAAAAATATGTTCAAATTTTGAGAAAACTTTCCTTGTCGAAGAAACTTCCAAATAGTGGTTCTTCATTCAAAAATCTACAGGAAACATCATGTAACTACTTTATGTGTAAATCTACCGAGTAGGGAAGATAATTTTTGACGGAGGGCTGAAGTATAAGATTTTTTATCCTATTTCGGCAAAGGGTTTCGGTAAGTAAGGGTTATTGTTATATACAAAATTTGTTAGGGTGTATTCTATATATTGAAGACATTTGAATGTTATGAGCTCGAAATCGAACTCCTTCCCTAACTTGAGTGTGGCCGTGAACAAATTAGAGTTTCTTCTAAAACGAAATTCTAAAAAATTGTATATTTTGGCTATGGAATACCGTATTATTAAGAACTGTGTGCTTCGTGAACTAAAAAGTTTTTACGATATATGAAAATATAGAGTATATTATGTACTTAATGCTTTGTGAACTGAAAAAAGTACATTTCGTTATGTACTTCGTGCAATATCGTATTGTAAGAATTGTGGGGAGAAATTTTGTTATATTAAATCAACATGCATTTCAATTTATCTATGTTAATGTTAACAAATTTGTAGTATATGTTTATATAATAACGACATCTTTATATGCATTTCAAGGTATGGTTCGTAGAAGTGAAAGAGTGCTTGGCTCAAGTTCTAGGCCAATAAAGTCAAACAAAGATGACCCCATTGTAATAGATGATGCAAAGGTGAACTACATGTACTGTTTTATCACTTGATAAACTTATATAGTATATTTTATATAAAAGTGTATAATATATAATTGGTATATGATAGAGGATGAAAACATAGGCAAGTCTTACTCTTTAGATTCTTAAGAGAGATATGATGACGACCCCATTGACTATCCTCCTCTAGTATCGATGATTCTAGGAGATGAAAATTATGATCTAACAGGACCATATGGTACACAAATAGTGTTGTACGAGAAAAAAGAGAAAGGTAAAATCAGACATTGTTATACCAAAATGGCAAGATATGAGGAAGAGGTATGTTTCTCTAAAATCACTATATTAGATGTAGTATATATATTAACCAACCATTATATATGATATTTTTTAAGATTAATGAAGGAGACAAAACATTTGTGGTACATAATGATGAAAACTCAGAATCGATGATGTAGTTGTCAAAATCGTTGAAAAACCCATAATAATATGCAACAATTTTGGTCATACTTGATAAGAAATAATACAAATATACGTGTCATTGCTTACGTATTATTTTAGAAATGCAAGTGTATATAATGATCACAACACAAATTTTTTTTTAATATGCAATGGTATATAATAATCATTGTACAATAATATTTAAATAGGAAAGGAAAAGGACATGGATTATATACTTGACTGACTGTATACTATAATTCACAATTTAAGAAACAAAGTTAATAACATGAAATAATTAGTTGAAGGAGATGACCAAAATAAGAAAGATATGACAGAGAGAGATAAAAAAGGAGATAAATCGAACAGATAAAGTGATCGATGAAAGGTGTTGGAAAGCCTGGATGGAGAGAGTGAAATTAAATAATTTTGTGAATTGTTTTTAATATATTCTTACCATAACTGACTCAATTTTATACCATATTAAAAATGGATCTCTAATAAATGATATCCTATAAATAAATGGAAATAAATATATTATTTATCTAATACATTAAATTGGTAAGTTATAAGATACACAATATGTGATATAACATAATTATGATATTATATTATATATATTTTTTAAAATAAATAATATTTATAATTAATGAAAAGGACAAAATGGTTAATGAAAATCTTGAAATCTAGACAATTAATGATATTGTGAAACATAATAAAAATCTTGAAATCTAGAAAATTAATGAGATTTTGAAACATTTGTGTAAAATCATATCTAAAGTAGTTGTTTTTTCTAAATTCTTATTTTTTCTGTGGAGTGTAAAGAGTTTGTGTTCACACTAGATTTTCGGAGAAAAGTATTTCGTGAAATTGAACTTTGTATATTGATTTATACAGTGTTGTGGATACAATCTCTAACATTTACTCCTTTGATGTTGTCTCTTGAATACAAATTAAACTTCTTAACACTTCTTATTCTTCAATCTTCAAGAAGGTGTAGTTGCAAGTGAATTTGAACTTCAATCTTCTAGAATTTATGGGAAGTTTAATCTTCTAAGTCTTCAATCTTTCAGAAGATGATGATCTCGAGGTTGATAAGAACTTGCACGTCTTGAGTGTTTTTAGAAGTTTGAGTATTCAATTCTTTGAAGCTTCAATTCTTCTTTTGAACCAAAGATCCCTAAAATGAATAATAAAGTCTGTATTTATAGAGAATGTTCATGGGCTTAAGATGGGCTTGGGCTTTGGCCTATGTGCTTGTTGGATTTGGGCTTGTGTCCATTATCCTCTTTGGGCCAAATATTATATCAAGGGCCTGAATTGAGTTGGATGTGATAAAACTTAATTACCCAAATCCAATTAAATAATAATTATCACATTTTTTGTTGTGATGATGTGACATAATTTAATTGGCCAAAATTTCTTATTCAACAAATTCTCCCTTTTAAGATTCGTGCACGTGTATGGATGAGTGAATCTGATAAAAAAATGATAAGCTAAGAAAAAATATACAAGTGATTTACTTTTGGCTTTAGCTCGAGTTAATATGTCAAATTAATCACACTATGCATTTATACATATGTTTTATTAAAATGTTATATGAAGTTTGATGAATTTTGAGTATAATTGACAATTTTTTCCCATGAATTTAATTGGGGGATTGAGACTTAAAATTGATAACATTGGAATATTGTCAACTCATCAAAATGTGAATTTAAGTCGAAGTTTTGATTTTTATTTCTTTTTACCTAATCTCCTTATTTGATTTTTTTTTCAATGGACTGCCACTAAATTTAAAATTGGAAAGTTTTGTCTTTTCTTTTTTTATTTAATTTGAAATAAATTTATGATTTGGGATAAAATTTTAAAAAAATTCCACAATTTTTTTTTTGTTGCAATGAACTGCCACTAAATTTAAAATTGGAAAGTTTTGTCTTTTTTTTTATTTAATTTGAAATGAATTTATGATTTGGGATAAAATTTAAAAAAATTTCCACCAAAAAAATAAAATGATCTGAGGGATTTTTTTTTTTAAGATTTGAGATGATTTTTTTTCTTAGGTCTAATAATGAGGATATTATATGTTAAAAGAAAACTGAATGTTATATGTTAAAAGAAATATGCCACTCGTTCACACGAGATTTTTAGAGAAATGTGTAATTCGTGAAAGTGAACTTTGTATATTGATTTATATAGGGGATACAATCTCTAATATTTACTCCTTTAATGCTTTTTCTTGAATACAAATTAAAACTTCAAACTTCTTGATCTTCGGTCTTCAAGAAGTTGTAGTTGCAAGTCAATTTGAGTTTCAATCTTCTGGAATTCACGGAAAATTTAATCTTCCAAGTCTTCAATCTTTTAAAAGATGATCTTAAGGTTGATAAGAGCTTGCATGTCTTGAGAACGTTTAGAAATTTGAGTTTTCAATTCTTTCCAGCTTCAATTTTTCCTGCAATCAAAGATCTCCAAAATGAATGGAAAGGTCTCTATTTATAGAGAATTTCCATGGGCTTTAGGTATGCTTAGGTCCATTTGCCTGTTGGATTTGAGCCCATTTTCTTGGTAGGCTTGGGTCAATTTTCTTAATGGACTTGAGCTTGGACCCATTTGCTTGTTGGCTTTGGCCCATTATCCTTTTTTGCCCGATTTTTATATTTTAGGGTCTAAATTGAATTAAGTATGATAAAACTTAATTATCCAAACCAATGAAATTATAATTATCACAATTTTTGTTGTGATGATGTAACAAAATTTAATTGACCGAATTTCTTGCTTAACAAATGCCCTCTTTTCGAGATTTATGCACCTGTTTGGGTGGGTGAATCTTGAAAACGATAAGCTGAAATAAAAAATACAAGTGATTTGTTCTTACTTTTACTCCAACTAATATGCCAAATTAATCACAATATGCATTTGGACATAATTGTGATTAAAATGCTACATCAAGTTTGGTGAATTTTGAATTTAATTCACAATTTTTTTCAATGAATTTGATTGAGGATTGAGACATAAAATTGATAAAATTGTCAACTCATCAAAATGTGAATTTAAATCAAAGCTTTGATTTTTTTTTTTTTTTACATAATCTTCTAATTTGAATTTTAAGCAAAACTTGTGCTACTTGAATTGCCCCCCAAACATAAAATTGGAAAAGTTTGCCATTTTTTTTTACTTAATTTGAAATTCATTTATGATTTGGGATTTTGTTTTTAATTCTCCAATTTTTTCTTCAATCCTGGATTTGGTTAGGAGGATTTTTTTTTTAAGAAATATAATCTTTCTTAATTAATTAGTATTTTTTTACAAGAAAAAAGTTTAGGAATTAATCAAACTCATAACTCAATCTAAACTTCCAACTCAATCTCTCCATTTTGTTGAGAAGTTTGGTTGAGATTTGCCACATTTCCTACTTTATAAATAGAGAAGAATGGGTGAAAACAAAAATCATAACACTTCCTTCACACCATTCCTCATATGGATTCTTCTTCTTCAACCTTTTTCTCCCTAATTTGTTGCTTCATATTTGAGACAACAATTGCCTACCGATGAAATTAATGGAAGAAATCCATTTAGAGTTGGAGTTGGCGTCCTTGTAGACAATACTTTTTTTATTTTTTTTTTTATTTTGTGTTGCCAAGAACGGGAGAAAATAGAGGAGGAACAAAAAGAGTGAGAAATGAGGGGAGGGGGGTTGACAAGATGAAAGAAAAACATTGAGTTTTGTTTTGTTTTGTTTTCTTTCTTTCTTTTTTCATCTATTTTTTTTTGTTTTTTTATTTTCTTTCTTTTTTTCGTTCTTCTTTTCTTCTACGTTTTTCTTTCTTTCTTTTTTTTCGTTTTTCTTTTCTTTTCTTTTCTTTTTTTCAATAAATTTTTCTCACTTTTACCTTTTTCTTTTACTCACCAATTTTTTTTTATATACAAAAGTGAGGCGAGGGTGTTAAAGCTTGGAGATGGAGCACACCGACCTTGATTGAAGATGAAAGTACACTTGACTTTATCATTATTTTGAACTTGACAATGGAGCACGCCAAGCTTAAAGATGAAAGTGCACCTGACTTTATCATTATTTTGGCTTGAACTTGACGATGGATCACACCAAGCTTGAAGATGGAGAAGCGAGACTACACCAACCTATCAACTGCAACACATGAAAAATGAAGATGATGATCCTATCAGCTATGACACATGGAAGAAGATGAAGATGATAATCCTCTCAGCTGCGACACATGGAGAAGATGAAGATGATGATCCTCTCGGCTGCAGCACATGGGAGAAGATAAAGATGATGATCCTCTCGACCGCAACACATGGGAAAAGATGAAGATGATGATCCTCTCGACTGCAGCACATAGGAGAAGATGAAGATGATGATCCGCTCGACTGCAGCACATGGAAAAAGATGAAGATGATGATTCTCTCGACCGCAGCACATGGGAAAAGATGAAGATGATGATCCTCTTGGCTGCAGCATATGGAAGAAGATAAAGATGATGATCCTCTCGGCTGTAATACAATGGAAGAAGATGAAGATGATGATCCTCTCGGCTGCAACACATGAGAAAAAATAAAGATGATGATCCTCTCGACTGCAACACATGAGAGAAGATGAAGATGATGATCCTCTCGGCTGCTACACATTAGAGAGGAGGCAGAGCTCGCTCTTTCAATGAAGCCTAAAGTTCGAACATATGCTTGAAGAAGCAACAATGAAGCTTTTGAGTTTAAGAAAGACGAAGCCTTTTAATATGAATATGAGAAAACATCAGGAAGCTTTGGAGTCTTGAGAAAGAAGAAACCTTCAAACTTGAATATCTCAAGACTTAGACCAGAAATTACAACGATGCCTTCGAGAATTGGAAAGATCCATGCAGAAAACTTGACTCCTCTTGAAGGATATTTGCATAGGTAGCTTATGAGGGTAGACCATTAAACGTCTCTCTTATTCAGAAGCCACCAAGGTCCTAGCTATGACTCATAAAAGTATGAAGGCTGTATGCAAAGAATTTAAGAACTTCAAGTGAAAGCTTTGACTTTATCCCCTTTCTTTTTTGTATTATTTTTTTTTCTTTCATTGCAATTATTGTAAATGAAAGATTTTTGTTGAGTGATAAAGATGTTTTTTTTATTCTGGTGTGACAACTCTTGAATTTCATTTTGTATTTCTTACATATTCTTTACTATGAGATCACAATTAAGCATAATTTTTTTTGTATGCACGACTAAACTCAAAGTAAAATTTAAGCTGCGTACGTACCCTTTTTCTAACATAGGAATTGAGTCATAATGTAATTCAACTGAGTTTTTTTTGCCATTTACCTTTTAAACTCTTGTGGACTAGAAACATCATACAGTTTAGGCTCTTGCAATAAGGAGCGTTGCATATTTAGCAACTCTTATTTTTTATCAAGAATTTGTTCATCTCCTTCGTTTGTAGGATTGATGAATATAATAAGTCTTGGCTTCACGGTCAAAGAACCTTTTGTGTTTATGTCAATAGATAACTTTTGTTTTCATGCGTGATAGGACATGACTGTGAATCTTATCATCATTGTTTTCTTCATGAAATAGTTTTACCGTCAAAGTTTTCATCTTTCTTTCATGTTGATCGTTTGTCATCTTTAGACGATCAAAATCAAATGTTGAAGGTCGATGTTTCTTCGATGTGGAGATACTTATCCTTTTGAAAGCTGAAGCTTGAGTGAAAATAGACGTTGGACATTGATTTTCTTCTTTTTTCGTGGCCATACTCAATCTTTGAAAGACTAAAGATCGAGTAGTTGAAGGCTTGATATGATCAAAGATAGAAGCCTTTTGCTTTATTTCATTAGTATTGTCGACTTCTTTAGAAGATGCATAATTGTTGTCAACTTCTGCTATACTGACGACATGACATGTAGTGACTTCTAACACTTCCTTTGAATGATGAACAAGGAAGCTTCTTGGGAGAAATTCTGTCAAAGTTAACGATCGATCAAGGTCAGAGGAAGTCTTCATTTTTTTCTTTGATAGACTTAAGCTTCCACATCTTCTTGTTTCTTTTTCTCTTATTTTTATGGAAGATGCTTCCTTTTGCATGCTTTTGATGGAATGTTGATCCCGTTTGAATGGAATTTGGTTATCTCCCTTTTCAACGAGTCACGACTATCCATCCTTCGTCACCATCATTAACATGCTCTTCTTTGTTTTGGGAGTCCATCGTCACGATCTTTTGTTGAAATTGGACAACTATAGGTTTAAAAGTCCCAAACTGAATTATGTTTTTTCTTTGATCATAAAGTTAGGTTGATGGTGAAACACTTGAAGTCATCTCAACCGCAACATGATTGGTCTGAGCTACTTCATCAATATCCAGCTTGATCTTATTTTAACGAGTCAACTTTAGAATCAACTCGTTCAACATAAAACACTTTTCAACAGAGTGACTAATGACCCAATGGTACTTACAGTATTTAGGATCATCTACTTTTTTTGCTTGTTCTGGTCGTTTGCATTCTAGCAATTGAATAAGTTGCTTCTCTAACAGTTGCTCTAACATGTTTGCAACATCAAAGTCAGGAAATGGATAAACTTTTTCTTATCTTTCTCTAAGAGTTGAGCGTTGCTTTTCGTCGCCATCATGTTTTCTTTCAACTTTTATTTCTTTTCTTTTAGAGAAAGATTTCAAAGGAGTTGCATGAACAACCATAGACTCTTTTATGGCACAATTTGTAATCTTTTTAATGTCATCAATTTCATTCTTGTCACTCCTCATTTTTGGAATCAAGAAATTTTTTGCTCTACTATTGTCGATACTCAGCTCCATGTCATGGGCACGAGTTGCCAACTCTTCAAATGTGCAAGGTTTTTTTATTCCCTACAAAATATAGAGGAGTTCCCAATGCATGCATTAGGTGCACATCTTCACTACAGATAGTTCTGTGAGCTTGTCTTTGCAATTCAGGCTTAGAACTCTCTATCGGTTTATCTAGTTGATGACTGGCTCCCTTTTCTGTTGTTTGGTGTTTGTCAACTCCATCATGCTGACGACACGCCAGGTGCTAAAAGCGATTGAGAAAGTCCCCTTGAAGTTGTTCCCAATTATCAATGGATTCGGGGTCAAGGTCGGTGTACAAGTTAAAGGCATTTTTTAAGAGTCCAAATGAATGGTTTTACCAACAAATCTCCTCGTGTATTAGAAGTTTCACATGTTTCAATAAAATGAGTAACATGTTGTTTTGGGTTGCCCTTTCCATCAAAATGTTGGAACTTGGATGGTTGTTATCCATTCAACATTCTCATATTATCGATCCTCTTCATATATGGCTTGGAATACAAAAAGAAAGTTTAAGCAGGTCCACCATATTGAGTTTTAATGGAGTTTGCAATCATCTCCTGCAATTACTGAACAAACAACGATGCGATTGAGGTTGAATTTTGTGGTTGACTTTCTTGCATAACTGCCTTTCTTTTGTTAGTATTCTTGACAATATATATGTGTATGACTTGATTTAACAGCATCACAACTTTTGATGTGATTCTTGGAAGATGCAATCTCATAGACCTTCATGACCATGTTGACCTTTTTTTCAAGCTCTTCCATTCTATCTTCATTTGTATCCACATTAGTCACCATAATTAACATTACATTTGGGTGGGACATCTCCTCACTTAAGCATTTAGAAGACGAATTGTGTTCGTTAATCACAAGATTTTCTCTTATTACAATTCTACTTTTTTGTGGGTTGGACATTTGTTCCCAAATGTTCATTGCGAACTCAAAGAGTGACATTTCCTCATATGATTAAGTTTTCCTTGTGCGGTTGCGAGTATTTGGTTGTTTGTTGATGTCATTTAGAGCTTTATTCTAAGGCTTTATAGCCAAGCTAAGGAGGGAAGACAAAATGTTTTTGTAGTCTTACATGACGCATTAAGTATGGAAGTTTTTATTACGCATAAGAAGCTAATTGGTAAGTGCATCGCTCCTTAGCGCATATGGCTCAACTTAGAAGGGAAGCAAGTGCAATACCCAGGCGAGCAAGGCCAAGCTTGGAAAGCCTGAGAGCCAGAGAGCTGAGTCAGGGAACAAGTAACTCTAAACGTGGTCCGCTAAGAGAGGTGGTTAAACGATCTAGGCAAAGGACTATGATATGCCTTTACACCTTCAGGAATATGCAACAAAGAGCAGTGTTTAGAGGAGCAGAGAGAAAAGGGTTATCTGGTATTGTCCTCGAGTTGGGATGTTGAGAACTTAAGGAGAAGCGGTTGAAGAAAGGGATCTTAAATCCCTAAAAACCTCAATGCGAAGAGTTGCACTTAAGTGGCAAAATGAGAACAAGGTGCATTTCTACACCATGAGGCGAGCAAGCTAGACTACAAGTTAGAAAGTTGTGCTGGGCAAAGGAAGACCTCAAATTTATGTTTAAGTCTAATTATAAAGAAAAGTCTAAGTTCTGTTTGTACCTTATTGTAAAAGTGTTAAGTAAATAAAGAAAAAGAAGTTGTACCCATTTCACTACATTACCTTGTGTCTGTCGCATAAGTAGTTGAAAGGATTTGTTAAACTAAGTATTAAGGGCTAGGCGATAAGGCTAAACTACTAAGAGTTAAAGTTGTACTCAACTAAGTTGTGTTAAGAAAGCTTGGCGTTAAGCCTTGTGTTTAAGTATTTGAAAGAGAAGTTATTCGACTTACTAGGCATTCGATGCGTTATCTTGCGAATAGATATGCAATGAATGTCTAGGCAGCATGCTTCCACCAGGTCGCAAGAAATGTTTGGGCAGGGCGTGACATGTTAACTAGAAGTAATTAAGGTAAAATCTCGATTCTATTTTCGTTGCGCATGTTTTATAACTTGCAGAAATACAAGTTATTATAGCCTTTTAAGTAAAATAATGAAGTCTTATCGTATAAAAATAGATGTAAACAAAGTAAAAAGTAGGAAATTTGATTATTTTGCAAAATGCATGATACACAATAACCTTATCCCTATTTTACTATTCTTTAGTCATCTTATTGCAGGATTTTAGAGGAAAAAGGAGTGAAGCTCGACGACACCATGTCTACGCGAGAAGACCCGTTCAACCTTTGTGGCAAAAAGAAATACAAGCTAGGCGATTAAGACACTAATAAACAAAAGTTGTTGACAGGAAATTTAGATAAAGGATAAAAGGACGTCTACATAATGCTGTTGCAACTTTTTAGAGGTTTTAATGGCGTGTGGCATCCTGTCGACATTAACTTTCACCTTTAAATAAAGTCTCTCACTCTAAAATTTGGTGTGTACATTTGGCTGAAAAGCAAGTTCTATATCGTCCATATTCTCCCTTCCCTTGAGTTTAGGTGAGAGCTTAGAACAATAGAGAGTGAGAATCATCCCCTCCATCTTCCCCTCATATATAGCCAAAAATCAGAGCCAAAGAGTATGAGAAATCAGATTTTACGGCGTAACAACTTTATTGTATTTCAGTTTATAACTTTTGTGTTTTTTTGTTAGATGAATATCATGGCTGAGAGGCCTAAAGTTATTTTTATTAAAGCAATGCATTTATTCTTCCATTCTTCCATATCTCTTACCTTTTCCATGTTCAATCTGTTTGGTTAGCTAACTAGCAATAAAATATGTTTTTGGTACTTAGAGAATCAGAATGGATGTATTGTTAGTCCTGCTAAGTTAAACGCAAGTATCTTAACATTGTTTATTTGAACAAAAAGCAATGATATAGATCGTAATTGCCCAACAAGCGAGAATGCAGTTAGCTAAGTGGGTGACAAGAAGATTGTAGCAATATAATCTTATCGCCAAACTCATACTTTGCATACACTATTGAGAGGATATTATGTGTGGCGATAGCACTGAGAGGTTGCCTGTCATAATTAAGGATAAGTTATTAATAACACATTTAAGATAATAAGATATAAATCATAACTTAACTTTAAGTATTTGCATCCCGAAATACGATCAAGTATGATAACACACTAAGAGGTTGCTCACCTTAATTCTTTGTTAAAACATGCTTTGTATTGCCTTAAAGTATTAAAGCACAGGTTATTGCATTTGGATAACTAAAATTGTCCTTCCTCGCCATGCTTATACTAAGTTCAAATCCCATTGTTCCATTTCGCCATGCTCACCTGGCATCGCCAAGTACAATAGTGTAAATAGTTAGGATAATTAGTCTACTGTTCATAATTATACCATATAACTTATACCGCATGATTCAGTACATGATAGGATAAATTAGGAGCTTAAATTCTCTGCGTTCGACCTTGGACTTACTAGAAAAACTCTCTTCGCTTATACTTGGGGAATAGAGATGAAAATTTGCACGATAACGTTTACCTTTATCAGTTTAGCAACGCATAAATAGGAGTACACTTTTTATCGCATCATCCTATTTAGTCACCTAATGGTTGCTCAATTAGAGCCATTCATGTTGAATCTTCGAGCATAACAATTGTAAAAAAATTTAATGCATAAATCAAAGGCTAAGAAACAAGCAATGTCTAAATTCCATCATGAACAACATAAATCGAAGGAGAGCCTGATTTAGGATTGCAAAGATAACTCATTAAATTGTTCACAGTGGATGATGAAATAACTCAAACAAATCATGTTGTAGTCATAATGGCTTCAAGTGTTTCACAATTAACACCATTTTATGATCAAAAGGAAAGTTTGATTTAGTTTGGGACCTTTTAACCTATAGTTGTTCGTTTCCAACAAGAGATTGTGATGCAGACTCTTAAAAGAAAGAAGAATTTGTCAAAGAGGATGATGAAGGATGTATAGTCACGACTGATTGAAAAAGAAAACAACTAAATTCCATCCACAAAAAGTCACACTTCTACTAAAATTATAGAAAAGTAAGGAAGTCTCACAAAAACAAAAGAAAAAGAAACAAAAAGGCGTGGAAGCCTAAGGCCATACAAGAAGAAGACAATAACTTCTTCCAACCTCAACAACTAGTAACTTTAATAGAATCCCTCCTAAGAAACTTCCTTAATGATTTTGAGCCCATTTTAAAAATTTTGAATGTTGGGAGAGAAAATAATCGTTAATATCAAAATAAGTTTTTCTCCCTTCTATGTGCTACACCCCTTCCCAGACCACCTTCTCTTAGGCCAAGAGACATCATGAAGCCAACAAATACCATTCTTATTCTAACATTACCTGTTGACCCTACTAGAATTAGAGCTACAACTATACTTAAAATTAAAATAATCACGAAACATATATATACCGTGGAAGCCTAAAAGCAAACGTTATGCAACAAAATAATGTGACCCAACTAAGAACAACAAAGTTTAACAAGTCTTACATAAATATAAACATACCTAAAGACATACCTAAAGACAGAGACCACTGTATAGATTAACTCTTACAACCCACAACCTACTCAAGTTCAACTAATATTGAAATATAGACAATATGCATCAGCTAAACACAAGACATACTATTATGATACTCAAAACACTCTAGCAGATAGGCAGTAGTAGTCAGATACTGGGTCCATGATCTCTACATGAAAAGTAAGAAAACACTTTTGGAAAGGGTGAAGTAAAGCTCAGTGAGTGACAAGATTTTAAAACAAAACATGGTTTACAAATCATGAGTAATAAATAAATTTAGCAAAGCAAATAAATAATTCTCAAGATAAATAGTTTCTCAAACTCTTCTCTTTCTTGATATACCCCGAATCTCTGTATACCTTTGAAATGAAAATCTAGGCATTTAATAGTGCCCTCATTTCGTTATATAGCTACCCTAAGATGGAAAATCTAGGCATTCTTAGAGGCCTTCATCTCTACCTAGTCTTAGTGATGGAAACTCTAAACATCTATTGAATAATCTCATCACATGACCTCTGTGCATAGAAAACTCCCCTGTAGGCTTACTTTAAATCTTAGGATATCTTAGGTATAAACTAAAACATGCTTAATAAGTCTAATGCTTTAAAACATTGTCTCAAAGTAGAACAACAAGTTATATAAATCTCTTGCATACAATAAGTCTCAAATCTGTAAATCTGTAAATCAGGATTTGCTTAAATAAATCTTAAACTTAAATACTAAAGAAACTCAACATTAATATGCTTGCTCATAAACTCATTTTTAAGAATTAACTTAACAACATTAGTAAACATAAAAATTTCAAATTCTTTCTAAACTTTAAATTAATGCTTTGGAAATAACTTTCTAAATAAAGTACAACTCAAACACTTCAACTTAAAGCATGCTACAAGTATTTACTAGTAAATTAAGTTTAGAAATTAACTTGAAACTCATTTTTGTCACTCACAGGTGGTAGGTAAATCCTTCGCTTATAAATTTGACCAATCTCTTCTTGACCTAAAATTAAAGAATTTAAATCCATTTTAATCCTCTAAATCCATAAATTAGCCAAACTTTACTAAGAAATTGATAAAACACAAAAAAAAAATGGCTAAAAAATAGCACTTAGGCATGGGTCACTAGACATGGATGACACACAACATGCACATGCAGGCCATGCAACATACTTGGGCACGTGCTAACCTCACTAAGCTTGTTGCGCGCCCATAGCCGCATGACACCATGCCACATTTTGTGGGTGCACATGGCTTGTCACATAACCTAGGCGCGTGCCTCATGTTGCCTGACTTTACGCTGGCCATGTCCTATGCATGCAAAAATTGAAAAACACCTCCCTACCTTGCAAATGCGTGCAACACAACGCTTGGCTAACCTTCAAACCTTGTCCAAAAATTCTATAGACTAACTTCAACTTTAAAAGCTCATAACTTTTAATCTAGTCATCAAAACGAAAATGTTCCTTCTATAAAGTTGCTTAGAAATGTCTTAACTAGCTTATCTTCAAATTTCAGCTTCAAATTCGAAGTAATGAGCTCTATAGACTTCAAAAACTTACATTACTCAGATTTTCTTCAGAAAGGACCTTCTTCCTTTCTTCAAATTGATGAACACCTTCCTATCCTCTTAGTCTGAAAGACGTATCTCAAAAACTAGACTCCTTTAAGGTTATTTTTTAGACAAGAATGAGAAAAAAAAAAACACATGAGTAGAATGAGAGCTCTAATCATTTGAAAATGACCTATTTATACAAGTCTTTGCATGGTCGAAGGTGACACCTCCTGCTTGCCATGAAATGTGCTCTTATGTGCAAAGGACAATTGTTTTCCACTTTGCCAACTGTCCTTAAATGCCTAGGACATTCATTGGTTGTAAAGCACACTTCAAATGTTCTCACAAAGCTTTTCATCAAAGCAATGTCGTGACATAGACTCCCTTGCAGCCTAACCCTTGACGCACAGGAGGTTCCCTTGTTCTCCAAACCACCATCATGCGTGGGCTTGCCTTGATGCCTATGGTCTTAGCCACATAGGGCCTCCTTGCGAGGCTCACGATACATGCCGCCTAGGACATGCTTGGTCACTTATTACACTTGCCTTGGAGGTTTTTCTCGAAAAACCCTTGGCTTGGCCGCCTAGCACCAACACTTATTCAAAATTCCACTTTTCTTCTTTTTGGCTGCCAACCTTGCACTCGTAACACTTACGCAATTTCTTTTCAACTCTTCCTTTAACAAAGCAACCTAAGCAACATTAAACACACAACAAGAACAACTATTAACTTCTTTTAGCTTTCATTATAACTTAGACATCCTAAAGAAAGGATAGGTTTAGAATTTACGCTATGGAATGAAGAAAAAAACCAAATTGGCACATTTAATGTGATATCTTTACCTCTCGTCTCTCTCGTCATTTAATTTAACAGATTAACAAATCAACCAATGACACCAA
Organism: Cucumis variabilis; assembly: GCA_037974545.1. Taxonomy (NCBI): domain Eukaryota; kingdom Viridiplantae; phylum Streptophyta; class Magnoliopsida; order Cucurbitales; family Cucurbitaceae; genus Cucumis; species Cucumis variabilis. The sequence goes on along the minus strand of JBBPDI010000005.1, from coordinate 13,747,677 downwards.
AGAAAGACTTTGAGCATCCTATTTTAAAATAATTGAGCATGCTATTTTAAAATAGTTTAGAAACAAGTGTGTGGCCTATAACTTAATTAATATGTACATTTTGCAAGTACCTTTTTTTAAATTGTGCATATGAAACTATGAGAATTTTGAAGTCGTTCTCTATTTTATGAACACTTCAAATTTCTCTCCACATTAGCGTTTCTTTTAGCATTTTTTTATACACTTGTGCAAAGAGCTTTTAATATATTTTCTTGTCCATGCTCCAAAAATCATACTTACTGATACAAAATTAATTTAACATTAGAAAAGTTGGTTGATTGAGGTGGTAGATTTATTAAGAAATCTATTATATGATTTTGCTCATAGAAGCTAATCAAGAAGCTTTTTTTTTTTTTAAACAATATATAATTAATTTTATCAAACACTTAAAAGTTAAAACAGTTAAAAATTGTTTAAAAATCATCAGTTTTTAAATTGATTCAATGTTTGTGACTTTGTGTAATCCTACAACTATGTGTGGGAGCACTTTTTAAGCGATTGTGTAATCCTACAACTACGTATGGGAGCACTTTTTAAGTGATGTGCTACGTTGTCAGCCCTTGAGTGTTTGACAAGAATTACTTCAAAAACACTTGCAGAGAATAAAGAACCAAATTTTATCGCAAATAATAATAAAGAACAAAAAGAAAATATACTTTTATTAAAAAGGTCACAAAAACCCCATAAACCTATTCCCTTTTACCAGCCCTTGCCTATAAGCCACAGCCAATCCAGTGTTACTCCAGCAAATATTCCTCCAAGCAAAAACATAACCAACAAATTCCCCAATGCATTCTGCTCTGGTCCCTACACAACAAACGCAACCATCACACTTAGTTTCCAATATAGTTTACATAAACCACTTCACAATCTTGTACATTTTAATTTCTATTTTGCCAATCTTACCTTGTAACCTTTTGGTGCAGTAGTGAGCAGACAAACAGTGAGGTAACCATTAGTCAAGCCTAAGAATGAAGTGAGTAGTATCATCCAACCTTGATTGCCATATTTGGCCGTGAAATAGAATGCCGGTACGAGTAAGATTCGTGCAAGGATTGATACCATAAGCCATTTCCGTGACTCTAACTTTATACATTCTATCAGTGGAATATATCTCCCAACAAGGTCAAAAACGTTGTAAGCTGCAATCAGCACGAGTGCATACCTGAATTTAGTAAGAGAGAAACCAACGTAAGACGACTCCGACCCATAATGCCAAGATAATTTTATGTGAATAAAAAATTTACCATGTTCCTAAACTGTGTGAACCAGTATCCTCAGATAAGAATCCAGGAAAAATGGACAATGTGAGAGCATATATCAAAAAGAGGCCAATTGCATAGTCTACATTCTGCAAGAGTAATTTTTTATTGCTCAGTCGCCTGACTTCGGTTGTTTTTCCCTCGGCCTACACGTAATTCTGATATGTTAGTTGAACAAGTTTCATGAGAAAATACTAAGATATTTAGAGAAGTTACATACCTCATTTGCTACCCTATGGATACCAGCAGCAGCAAGGTCGGCGGAAACTGTTTTAGATCCCTCTAAAGCTGCCTTGGCCCGAAAGTGCTTGACAATTGGCAGTTTTGGGAAAATAAATGCGTAGAGGATAACACAGAGAAGCTCAAAAAAGGCCGAAACGGAGAAGAAAAAAACTGCAGAGAACATGCAAAAGAGGCAGTCATTACTCATTAGGTAGACATCAGGGTGATATGTCATTAAGGCTAAAGAATCCAAGCTTTTATTGACATCTATTTCTCAAAAGTTTGGACAACAGGTTGGCAAAGATCTTACCAAAAGAAAAGTTCAAAATCAGAAATAGGAGGTAAAAAAAAGAAAATTTCTAATTCTAATTCAAGTACAAAGAGACTTGGTTTAAAACAAACAAAAAGCCAGAGCCGAGAGACATACGAGCTCCTTTGCGAAGACCATTCTTCGAATTTTCAAATGCTCCCTTTGTAATTAATCTTAAAATGGAGGTAAGAGCGCCTGAGGCAGCACAACCAGCCAGAAAAGACTGAAGAATTCAAGATCAAAAGGCACAAAAAAGATTACAAATTTGAAACTTGGTAGAGCAAAACTTATAAGACAAGTTAATGTACAAGCCACAGAGAGATGGAAATAACCTGCATAAGTCCAGGATGCATAAAGGAAAGGTCCCCAACCATTCCCCCTTGAACATGAGCATCCGCAATTCCAAAACCTCCGCTAATAACACAAATTCCTATGAAGGGACCAAGCCCTCCTTTTCCAGATGTAGCTAAATCTAACTAAAAGAGATTAACAATGGAAAACCACAAAATTTTCACTCAAAAAAATCAAACCAAGTTCCATACAAACTCAGAACTCAAGAACATAAAATGAAAGAAAGAATCAGTTGTTTACAATTAAAACAAAGAGGGAGCAAATGTAGAACAGAAGATAGCCAAAGAGATTTCGTTTTCTGGTGTTGATCTTTGCTTCCCAATATGTGAGTATCGAGATTGTTACGAGGGCAAACGGCTGATACACAAGAGTAAGAACTCTTGAAGAGTGGTATTTCTGGACAGGATTTGAAGGGGAAAAACATAAGGTTCTATTTAAAGTGTCCACCATATTCATAAGATATGAGGTTGTAAATGAATTAGTAGGCCTTGAAGTTTTAATAAATTGCTCAAAAAGTAAGGGATTCAAGAATATTACCGGGAACAAATAGCCATAGTAATCTTCAATGGTCAGCATACTGTTCCAAGAAAAGAGGCATCCATTCCCAAGAAGCCAGCACACAACCAATGCAGCATATTTCCCCTTCGATTAAACAACAATTTGTAAGAGAATTCACAATAAAGCCAAGTATTTGTTCTTCAATAATTTCACTTCAAAAAGAAAAAAATGGGGTGGGTTCGTTTACAAACCTTAAGCCTTGCAACATGAGCATCTTCGTCACTCACCGCCATACTCACTTCATTTAAAGTAGACATTGTTATTAATAGGCAATCTGCAAATCGATTCGGTTAAAGTGTAAATAAATACTAACATCAATAGCCTTTAGAAGAACCCATTTTCGAACGAGAGAATATTGACGCTTACACCCGATCAAATAAAGAAGAAAACAAAGCACAGATATGTGAAGGAACAGACCTCTTTAGAATCTTGGAAGAGAGAAGGAATTGAAAGTAGAGTTCGTCGTCAAGCGAAGAAAAAGTTGACGCCAATAATAACAATTAGTATGAAATCCTGCAAGTGAAGTGCGTAATAACTTTGGAATTGATTGTTTGTTTTGTTTTTTTAGTTTTGTTCTTCCTTGAATTACGCGGATAAATGGATCACATGATTTTTGTTTTATTTTATTTTCCTTTTAAGGATGGATCATATGAACTTTGATTAAATAGAGCTATTTAAAAATAGCAAATTTTATTTAATATTTTAATTTACTTGGTTAAAAAATATGTATATTTCAAATTAAATTATCGTTTGACCTTTAAAGTCAACCAAGGAATTTATCTAAGAATTTGATTCCTATTCAAAGTTTATCCATTTTGATTTTAGAAAGAATACTTGTAACGAACGATACTTTCAAAACTAAATAGTTCGATATATTATAAAAATAAAAATAAAAAAGAAAAGAAAGGAAGATAGATAGTTTGATATAACTAACCCACGCGTTACTATTCAGTCATAGTTGTGAGGAACTTTTAGGAACATTAATTTGATTGGCAGTTTGAGCTTAGGTATTTGCTTACGTGTCACACAATGTTTTCATTTTGCAGATATGCAGACTAGATACAATGTTGAAAATGTTAAAGGTTAGGTATTTTATATACATACAATGTTGAAAATAACAAAATATTAAGGTTAATTTACAAATATAGAACAAATTCAAAAAATATTTACGTTGGTGTAATAAAAAATAAAAGTCCATGGTATTTTCATAAATTGCATATTTGTTCTGGAATATTGCGGAATGATTCTTCATTTCTTTTTCTTGTTATTCTTTGCGATTTATTCATCTCATCTTCTTGATTTTCTTTCTTCTATTTTTAGACAATATTCTTCTGTTTAAATCTCTTATTTCATTTTCATCATTTTTGACAAGATACTTTAAAGCTATTTCACGATTGTTTCAATATTCTTTTTCATCTTTCTCATATTTGAGAATATTAAAATCATTTAAATATAGTTTGAAATAATCAACACAATTGTTTACCATGATTAACACGATTATTTGAGAATATCAAAATCATTTAAATATCGTTTGAAATAATCAACACAATTGTTTACCATGATTAACACGATTATTTACATTGAACTATACAATCGCTTACCATAACCAACATGATCACTTACCATAACCAACATGATCGCTTACCATAATTAACATGATAAACACGATAGCTTACCATGATAAACACAATTGTTTACCCATGGTCAACACGATTGTTAGATTTGAAATTTTAACAGATAATTTACATGAGACTACACGATTGTTTACCATGATCAACACAATTGTTTACCATGGTCAACACGATTGTTTACCATGGTCAACACGATTGTTTAAGTATATTATTTTATTGCGTGATTGTCTATCCTTGTAATATATCTTAAACAATTGTGTAGTTATGGTAAAGGATCGTGTATAAGGATCTGATGATCGATTAAATTATATTATATGGTTGTTTATGTCTAAACCTTTCTCGCTATCGTTTATAGTTTATTATCCGATTGTTTAAATTTGAAAATTTTTTCCATTGTCTAAAATGAACTACATGATTGTGTATCGTGGTCTAAATAATCATAGATTATTCTTTAGATTATAGTACACGGTTGTTTAGAAGAAGATTACTTGCGTGTGCATGTTCCTGATTAATTGTGTGTTGACTTGGGTATTTTTGGTAGTTCACATTGTGGACCTATGGGCTTTTTCCGTTTTAAAATTGTTCTATACATTGTAAATATTTTACCACTTTGTTTTATTTTTTAAAAAAGCCCAAATATTAAAGATTTTTAAGTTAATAGCAATTAAGTACGTGTCTAATGACATGTGGATAAATAAAACAATGTGACATTTTTGTAAACAAGTTGATCTTCATCAAATTTAGGAGCCAAAAAAAAGTGAAACACTTTATTAGGTGTCTGAGGCAAGGAGTAAGTATAGTCCTAGGTTATTATGGTTGAGTCATACTACTTTATGTTTGAGGTGTTGATTATTTTAGTTTGGGTTACAATAGTATGTGTTTTTTGTTTATATTTTTACAATAAATATATATTTTTATTTTCCAATCCTTCAATAAAAATTCAAAGTCTTTTTATCGCAAATCTAAATATTTGGTATATCAAGTGTTTATCAAATGTATATCAAGTGCATCAAGTGTGTATCAAATGTGTATTAAGTGTACATCAAGTGTATCAAGTATATCAAATATCTATTAAAAAGGTACCAAGTGTATCAAAGTGGATATTAGTAGTGAATAAAGTGTATATTAGTACTTTCAAGTGTATCAAGTATATATCAATGACGTATCAAGTATATCTAAGATGTATCATGTGTATAAAGTGTATATGAGTATATTAAGTTTATCTCGTGAGTTGGGTTTGTTGTTTTCCATTGTTGCAAAAATAAATAAGTTTAGGCTATGAACTTAATTTTTTATACTTATTTTGCTAGATACGTAAGAAGCTCAAATTTTTGTTTTCAAAATAAGTTGAAATGTCTTTCAAAGAGAAAAATGAATTTGGCAAAAAATTATTACTCATTCCCATTTCTTATTAATTGAACTAATCATGAGTGATCATAACTTCTTTCTCACCCAAAAACTCACAAAATTGACCACAAACTTGATCCCACAGTCAAGTTTTTCTCACCCAAAAACTCACAAAATTGACCACAAATTTGATCCCACAGTCAAGTTTTAAGTCTAGAGGATAGTAAAGAAGATCTTGATGATTGTTCTAGACAGTAAAGAAGATCTTGATGATTGTTTACAACTTTTTGATCAATTTCATCAATTATTTTAGGGAAATTTTGAGTTACAAAGGTATGTGATTTAGATTATGTTTTTCTCCAAATTTTTAACATGCTTTAATCCTCAAAATTCATGTAATTAAAAAGGTTTCTTTATGATTCACTTCCGCTAGCATGTCAATTTATAATATAGGAATAAGGTTGGACGTCTTACTTGGGGACACTATAGATGTGGCCATAAATCAGAGCCCTACCTTTACAAATCCTGCAAAACGCACCAAATTAGTTCCAAAGTAGCAATTGATATTATTTAACAAAATTAACTCAGTATCCTCAATTTAGTAGATTAACATTAATAGTTGGAAGTAAAATTATGCACAAGTTCATTTTTTATAATAAAAATTCACAAATAATAGCCCAAATCCATGCATTTTGTGCCATGAATTAGAGCTATACCCTCTCATTGGCCCGAGATGAACGTTGATATGAAAACCCAATTGGTAAACCCCAAATATCAAATTCTAAAATCTCCAATTTAATTTGACAACACCCCAAGAGAATGGATTAGATTTGGTTACCATTTGATCCAAGACCAAGAGATGAGGAGAACTAGTTTCTCATTCCAAGTTCGAACACTCCACAAGCAAGATGATCAAACTTACCCGAATGTTCTTGGCATGCAACCCTGAATCAATGAGTTGCATACAGATGGTGATAGGGTTTTATCATATTGTTAGGACTATATTTGACTTACTTGTTGTAGCTTAACTCCCCCTCTATTTCATCACTTATTCACTAAATCTCTCTATTTTACAAGAAATATTAATCTAGGCATCGCAACGAGTCAAACAAAACAAAAATTGCTTAAAAGAGAGTTAAAATGAACAAGAATGAGCTAAAACATACAAAGTGGTATTTTTGTAATTTTTCAAAAGTCAGGCGCCTCCTCAAGCACAACAGTTGTCATGCCTCTTCTCGGAACGTGTCTCTCCTTTGTGTTCCAGACGTGGATGCAACTTGGACAGCTCTAACGCTCCTTAGCAAAGTGCAAGAATGCCCAAACTTTAACTTACCTTTTCACTGAAACTTAAACTTCACTTTAAGAGAGTGTCATAACGCCTACTTCTTAGAATTTAAGCTTAAATGATAATTTGCTTTAGCAATATGAAAACGCAACACTTAAGAGAACTTAACAACTTTATTCATTCCTTAACAAACTTAGTACAATTACAAGACAATGCTTATAGACATTTAAACTTAAGCTTAAACTCCAACGCCTTACACAACTCTTAATACCTGAGAAAAGGAACTTAAACATAAGTCTAACACTTAGTGAGTGATATTTTTAGAAAAACCTTTAGGGAATATAAGTACATGCATTAATTCATTTTATAAGATCAACTTCACAACGTCTATCACGAGCTAGAAAAAAGTAATAAACACCTCATTAGCCTCTACTTATTCCTTTCACCAGGACATTGAACCATTTTCATGCATAAACTACTGTGGCAATTAATCATTTCATCATTAGCATCCTTGAAGATTACATATTCAACTCTAGTTGCTCAAATGGTCTGCTCGAATCTAAACCTCTCAACGCATCCGACCACATTCTTACCATTCAAAGCACTCAACACACAGTTTCCTCTAGTCTTATGTGCATATAATAGAAAGCTCATGATAAAAATAAAACTAATGGTTGACTTGCATACAAGTATTTCATTCAAGCACATACAATGAAAAATTTAACTTGGAAATATACTTTCAAATAGTCACACTTTTCTTATAATTCGTAAACAAGTTAACATGACTCGAAAGAAAAGCTTTAGAAATTTATGTTCTTTGTCTCCTTGTCTTGTGATTTCTTGGCAGAGCTTTAACAGTTAGAATTCCTTATGACTTCCTTTAAACTCATAAGGCCTATTTATACTAATCATAAATTGGATTAGTCATCCTAAAATTCATCTTAGCTTGCCAGCTCCTAACTTAGTGTCTTACATATGTAGATTTAATATTTTCTCTAATTATGCTTAACTTGAACTTAACACGTATTTAGCTAACTAACCATTCAGATTTAACACACTTAACCAACTCCTCTTCACATAGCTCATCTTTTGATAAATTGGTTAAGTGTTTCTTGCCACCTTTCCATCTCAACTTTCCTCTTGGCTTGGCTCTTCCTCGTCTAACTCCAAAATACTTACTAAACTATCCTTCTTGCGTAAACTTGTCTTAACACATCACCTAGCTTTATCACACATTCTTCCCTTAATTTCTTACATCGTCCATAATGCATGCTCTTTCCTCATAATGCGTATCACTTATATTTAGTAATTTTTACAGCTTCCTTCTCAATCTTCTATTTTAGAACATGGATTTTACAGTAGTGTTGTAGCTTGATGCCAAAAAGGTAGTAGCTTCAAAATGTTGAAGCTCTGTAGCGCCCCATTCAATCGCCATCGTGCTTGCACAGTTAGTGGTCCAGCGTTGTGGTGCCCAAATCAAGCGTCATGACACTCCAAACTCTAATAAAACAAGAATGCTCACGCCTACACAAACCCCTCTTAACTGACCTATTGGCTTATTTAAGTCCCATTTTCCTTTGTAATTAGAACCAAACATTTATTTTTTTTTCAATTTTCCATAAAAATACACTCAAATTAATTATAAATTCTTTCTCCAAGTCAATAAAATTTTCTTAAAATTCTTTCAAGAATGACTATCTTTCTTGTTCAAATCTTTGAGGCTACGTTGAAGGTCATGGGCAACTAAAGATACGCTTCTTGGAAAATGGGTGTTCTTAGTAAATTTCTTTGAGAATGTATGTCTAAATTTCTTTTTAGATTAATTTTTGGATTATTTCCTATCTTGCTTTGTAAAGAACCATTTTCTTGTTGGCTTGATCACCCAATGATTCTAGGGTTAAACATTAATTTTAGAGGTGTTAAGCACAATTTTGTAGCATGATTGTTTGATAATCTTAGAATAATTCTCTAGCATGATGATCCTATTGAATTGTCTTTAATTGTCAATTTGAAATTTGTTCAAACAATCTTCCTTTAGATAAAGGCCTTCATTGGTTTATAAAGTTTCAACATGATTCTTTTGATCTGACAAGATGTGAATTGATATGCAAAAAGGTAAAAGATTACGCAAGGTATATAGGCAAGATCGTGTATATTAGAAAATTTAAAATAGTTGTGAGGGGTACTTACCTAACCATCTTGACAAAAGAATTTTTGTATTTTACC
>JBBPDI010000005.1:13686464-13732745 GCA_037974545.1 Cucumis variabilis | reverse complement strand
ATAAGATATTGGAGAGATGTTTATTTAAATAAGATTTAAATAAAATAGTAATTAAATATGATTTAATTAATTATTAATTAATTGATTAATTGTTAATTAATTAGTAGATTTAATAAAAAGAATCTCGTAATTCTCTCATACTTCCTTTCCTATTCCAAGAAGGAAAGACAATTATAAATATGTAGAAGAAAATAGTTTTCTTTAACCAATTTACTAAGGAAAAAAAGTCAAGACTTTTTTTCTCTCTGCAAAAATAAAAGAAAAAAGTTTCTCTAAAAATCTCTATACCTTTTCCAATCCCAATTGGTTCCCACAAACCATTCTCATCCCAGAGGATAGGAAGGTCTCCGACGGGTGGTGTCCCAATTTGAAGATTAATTTGTAGATTCAGAGACGTCATTGAAAGTAAGTTCTCTAGATCTTTAAAAGCATGCTTAGTTTTATTTAGAATTTTGATTCTAAATTTTGCCGATGTACTGGTATTTTAATATTCTCAATTAAATTGAGTAATGTTTCAAGCAAATACAAACTCAGACCGTCAAGCAAAAGGGCGGCATACTCCCAGTTCTCAAAAGAAGTAGCATCTAGAGGTTTGGTGAATATATCAACTAACTGAAGATTGGACTGAACGTGCATTAGTGAGATAACTTTTCCTTCAACCGGATCATAAATAAAATGATGCCGAATATCAATATGTTTGGTGCGACTTTGTTGAACTGGATTTTTTGAAATATCAATGGGACTCATATTATCACAATAGAGAACCATGGTTTCTTGAGAAAAACCATACTCACTTATCATTTGCTTCATCCAAATGAGTTGTGAGGCACTTCCAGCTGCAATATATTCAGCCTCAGTTGTTGATAAAGAAACAAAATTTTGCTTTTTACTAAATCACGAAATCAAGTTATTTCCCAAGAAGAAACATCCTCCAGACGTAGACTTCCTATCATCCATACATCCAGCCCAATTTGCATCACAATATTCAACAAGAGATGTATTTGTATCGAACGAGTAGAAAATCCCATAATTAGGTGTACCTCGAATATACTTGATAATTCGTTTAGCAGCTTGCAAATGTGAGTTACGAGGAGTAGATTGAAATCAAGCACACACTCCGATGGCATATGTAATATCAAGACGACTTGCTGTAAGATATAGTAGACTTCAAATAGTACTCCTGTACACTTTCTGATCTACAGCTTCTGTCATACAGTCTTTTGAGAGTTTCACATGTGTAGCTGCTGGAGTAAGCTTGGACAGAGAGTTTTCAAGGACAAAATTTTTAATCATATTCTGAGCATACTTTGCTTGAGAGATAAAGATACCACTCTTATCTTGTTTGATTTGTAGGCCAAGAAAGAAAGATAATTCACCAACCATACTCATCTCAAATTCAGACTTCATGACAGTTCTATTTACATTATCATCAGGAAAACTCCTAAAGATAATATCATCCACATATATCTGAGCTACAATGATATCCTGACACTTTCGATTAATAAAAAGGGTTTTATCTGAGCCACTGCGAGCATACCCATGTCTTAGTAAATACTCAGTAAGTCGTTCGTACCAGGCCCGAGGTGCCTGTTTTAAGCCATATAGTGCTTTGTTCAACCTGTATACATGATGAGAGAATTCTGGATCAATAAAGCCTTTGGGTTGGGCAACATATATTTCTTCATTCAAATACCCATTTAAGAATGTGCTTTTGACATCCATTTGGTATAGCTTAATCTTTTTGATACACGCAATGCTAAGCAATAAGCGTATGGCTTCAAGTCTAGCAACTGGAGCAAAGGTTTCATCAAAATCAACTCCTTCAATCTGAGTGTATCCTTGAGCAACTAGGCGAGCCTTATTATGAGTGATGAGGCCATGTTCGTTTGTTTTATTTTTAAAAATCCACTTTATTCCAATAATATTAACATTGGAAGGTTTGGGTACTAACCTCCAGACATTAAGTCGTTGGAATTGAATAAGTTCTTCTTGCATTGCACTAATCCATAATTCATCTTCGAGAGCTTCTGTTACTAACCCCAGTTTAATAGAAGAGGTATAACACACATTTACAATTATCTTTGCATAATCAAGACGATCCTTCTTCTTGGTAGTGACTCCACTTCATACATCCTCAATGATACACCTTGGAGGATGATTCTTCAGCACATGAGAAGGTAGGCCAATCTGTTGCACAGGGGACTCATCAGTGGAACTTGAGTTGTTTACACTATCAGAGACATTAGGCATTGCAAGAGTACCAATATTTGTATTGTTTTAAGTAATAATAGGCAGATCATTATTTTGTATTTCAACATCATCATCATCATCTTAACTTGTGGATGTGACTTTTTTGCCTTTTTCCTCATCATTTACTACAATATTGATAGTCTGCATTACTGATTTTGTTCTGGTATTTGACACGCGATATGCTCGATTGTTTGGAGAATAACGCAGAAATATTCCTCTATCAGACTTGACATCCAACTTCTTATGATATTCTCTATTTGCTAGAATGTAGCATACACTCTCAAAGATGTGGAAGTACTTCACATTAGGTTTTCTGCCTTTCCATAATTCATACAACGTCACTGTAGTTCTTGTACGAATTGTCACTCTATTATGAATGTGATAGGCAGTATGCATTGCTTCAGCCTAAAAGCTTAATAGAAGATCTTTGGCGTGCAATATTACTCTAGCCATTTCTTGAAGAGTGCGGTTTTTTCTTTCAACAACCCCATTCTTCTGAGGATTTAAAGGAGCTGAATATTCGTGACTGATTCCTTCACTTTCACAAAACGAATCAATCTCATAGATTTCAAACTCCTTTCCATGATCACTTCGGAGCCTTATAATGTCCAGCCCTTGTTCCCGTTGTAGATTATCACATAAGCTTATGCATACTTTAGGTGTCTCAGATTTGCTTTTCAAAAAACGGACCCAAGTGAATCGAGAGTAGTCATCCACACACACAAAGACATACCTCTTCTTTCCTAAACTTTCAGTTTGCATTGGACCCATGAGATCCATATGTAGAAGTTCAAGAATTCTGCTCGTATAACATTTCCTGATACTTTTATGAGTAGCACGAATATGTTTTCCATGTTGACAATCTTCACAAAATAGCTGTCTTTTCACATCTAGAACTGGAAGGCCCATGATAGCATCATGTTTAAGCGCCTTTCCTAACATAACAAGACTGACATGACCTAACTTCTTATACCACAACTGAGTTTGTTCTTCTCTTGAGATTTTACACACCCCAGGTTGATTTGAGTGCCAATGATAATAGTTATCTGTCTGTCGAATACCTCGCATAACTTCATTGTTGTGTTCATCTGTCACAATGCAGTTTTTCTTGCAAAAATTCACAAAATACCCTTGATCACACAACTGGCTTATGCTGATAAGATTTGCTGTAAGGCCTTCAACATATCGTACGTCACTCAATCTAAGAAGATGTTGTCCGACAATATCTCCCTTGGCTAGAATTCTTCCTTTGACACCATCACCAAATGTCACATGCCCTGAAGAGCATTCAATTGAATTTGAGAAGTAAAAGTAATTCCCAGTCATATGTCTGGAGCATCTGGTATAAAAAAACCATCGAGTGTTGTTTAATTCTCCACACCATTTTCACATTTTGACTCCTCTAAGTTTCATGAACGTGCTTCTGTGTACGATATCTATTTGTAACATTTGATGTCACTCTCCATTCATATCTGCCTTTTTTTAACATTTTATAACAAAAAGGTTTAATATGACCTTTCTTGCCACAGAAGTGACATATCCATGTTTTTGAGGATGATAGAGGAATTCTACTTCTTCTTGGACATGCTCATGTACTTCTTACATTGTCTTTACAAGCTGGAACAAACACAGTCTTGCTATCTTGTTTCTTCATATTCACAGTAGCATTATAGCCTAGACCGTACTTACATGAGTCAGTTCTTCCCATGGATAATATTTGATCCAGACAACCAGTGCTAGAGTTTAACATCTTCACAGATTTTTCCAACTGTTCGTGTCCCATTTAAGCTTCTTTTAGCTTTAGTTTCAGAGAAGATATCACGATGAGAAGTCTTTCATTTTCTGCCATTAATTCTTGAGTCTTTTCTTTTTTTAATAGCTCTGGTCGTCATATCCTTTTCTCATAATAACTTCATCTTCTTATAGGACAAGTTCTCTATATGTTGACAGTTTAAGTCAACATCAGACTGGTAACTTGAGTCTTCGTCACTGTTAGAGGCAATACTTATGAAAGCATTAACAAACTCTTTTTCTTCAACAATTTCTTCATATTCCTCATCAGATAGTGTAGCCACAAAACTTTTCTTCTATCTTCTCAAATAGGTTGGCATTCAACCTGATAATGACCATGACCCCCGCATTCTTGCATTTGAAAGATCTGTTATCTCTGCCAGTTGAACGATCTGACTCTTTGGTGTTTGAACGATCAAATTCTATCCTTCTAAAGTTATTCTGAGATCGGTTATTTGATCCAAAATTGTTAGAACTACTCATTCTCTTGATCACATTGGAGAATTGCTTGGTTAGTAGAACAATTGAATCATTCACTTGATCATTCGGGGCTTTTCCTTTTTCAATGAATTCATCTTCCTGAATGGATTGAAAAGCAACACCTTTACCTTTACTTTCTCCTCGTTCAGCTAAGGTGATCTTGTATGTGAGCAAAGATCCAAACAACTCATCAAGAGAGAGTGTAGAAACATCATGTGCTTCTTCAATAGCCATGACTTTCATGCCAAACTTCCTAGGGAGGGATCACAGAACATTTCTACCTAGTGTGGCTTCATGAATTTCCTCACCAAGGTTAAATGACTCATTTGCAATTTCCAAAACCCGTACGTTGTACTCAGTTATGGTTTCTTCTTCCATCATCTTCAAGGATTCAAACTTGGTAGTGAGTAATAGTAGACGAGACGTCTTGACTTTAGTAGTTCCTTTAAACGCAACTTCGAGCTTTTTCCATGCATCTTTTGCTGTAACACTTGAATTGATCAACTTGAACATGTTCAAGTCAACTCCGTTGTAAATGGCATTTAATGCTCGATCATTTCCCATAGATTCTTGCTCTTCTGCTTCAGTCCAGGGTTCCCCTGGCTTAGGAATAGACTTTCCATCTACTGTAATCATAAGTGGTGTCCAACCAAGTTTAACTGCTTTTCAGGCCTTTGAGTCCAAGGATTTTAGAAATGATATCATTCGAATCTTCTAATAAGAATAATTTTTTCCATCCAATATGGGTGGTCTTATAGTTGCAGCACCTTCTCTTGGTGTTTTCATGAGTATCGAACCCACTCTGATACCAATTGAAAAGTGATAATGTTAAATATTCTTTAGCTATATCATATGCATTTAACTATAGGATTAACTAAAGGTATACAGAAGATAAATAATGCACTACACTTTGATAACCCAGTTCGGCAAATATGGCCTACATCTGGGAAGCTTCTTTGCTCAGATCAGGAATATTATTAAGATTCATCACTGGCAACATGTTTCTCCAGTTACATAAGATAGTTAAATAAACTCAGGCTCCCCCTGAATATAATCAGAATCTCTTTAAAGATAAGTTCAGGCTCTCCCTGAATCTGTGAGTTGATCCCTTAACTCAATCCTCTTCATGTATATTCCTTATCTTCTCAAAGAATGCTACACTACATGAAGTCTTCAATATCATGTTAATCAAACTATAGCCATTAAAACAATCGCCTTTGAACACTTCCCCCGACGAGTGTGTTTGATATATTTCCAGAAATCAATTTTCTTCGTCCACCACTATATTCATCACAAAAAACTAATATAGCCTCTTCACCGATATTTTATCTAGATCACATTTTCCCCATTAAAAGGAAACAACCTTAAACCAAAAATCCTAGATATTAGGAAGATTTGGAATTTATAAAATAGCTTTAAAAAGAATAATTTATTTGACAAAAATAATATTCTTAATTAATTTGACAAAAATAATATTCTAACACACTTTATTAAAATTATTATAACAACAACTGATTAATAACAGTCAATGAATTATATTTACTATATACGAGTTTTAGGACATAAAACCTAACACTTTATCCATTTATTACAGACCTTTTAAGTTATGTCCTAAATATGAATCACTTGTATGTCTACAACATACTGTTCAAGTGACACCTTATAACATTGGATCTTAGTTCGTTAAATTGAATTAATGTAGTATACATTTTAAATTAAATACTTTTTATCTTATGAAAGAAATAACCTGATTTTACAAACTACTTGATATATGTGAGATTTAGGACACAGAATCCTATTCCCCTTTCGAAGAGAAATGTTATTTTTTGTAGCATGTTGCACTACAAAGATATTGGGATTTGGTGACGCAAATAATAGTTGAGAAAGTACCTAAACGACATTGGCAAGATTTCTACCTAGTTTTAGTCATCGACAATTGGATTTGGAGAGACTCGTCGGGAGAACCAATCCCGATGTCGTCAAGATATAGATAAAGCATGTAACTGTCATGATATCTTCTTTAGTTAGAAAGACTATTCTCCCAACATCATAGCCATGACGTCGACAATAATGAAATCTCCTAACTTCCTCGCGTTCAGAAAAATTTTTAAAGGAAAAAATATTATTATTTTATTTTCAATTGCATTCTCACATTGATTAATTTTGAGTATGGATGTTCCTTCATATACACATTTTTTGATTCATGGGTTGGGCCCTAAGGGCCCTAAGGGCAACAAACACTCTAAACAACCATCAAACAAATATCATAAGTACTCCCCAAGCATGAATAATGCATATCTCAACCCCTCTACAATGATAATTAACTAACTATTTTTTAAACACAAGTAACATTGAACATATTATTGGTCAAACTTGTACATATCTGACGCCCATCCCCTGCAATCAAAGAAAAATAAACACAAGAGACTATCGAACTAGAAGGGGATTGAACTACGTATGGTTTGAAGGGTTTTAATTTGTAGTCAAAACTAACATAAGCCACCTTTTAAGATTTTGGACACTTAAGCCTCATTACAACTATTAACATATACTTGAATCATACATTAAATTATGGTTTAATTAAAGGTCGTAGATACTTAAGCATCCAATAGGTCACTAACTTAAACTCTTCATAATTAGGCATTATAAAAGGAAGAAGAATTAACATACTACCTTTTAAGATTTTGGACATATATCTAAATCAATAAACACTCCAACATTCAAAGACAACTTAATTTTCAAAGACGTTAAAAAACAAACAAACATTCACTTGCATTTAATTAGACATATCAATACTCAAATAAACAATTGGCAACAATTAACATATACTTTAAATCAACTAACAAACAAACATTCAAAGTCAACAACAATTTCAAAAATATTTAAAGACAAACAAACCAATTTTTTCTTTTACTCTCACCAAAATTAAATTCAAAGACAAACAAACCAGTCAATTGTGACTTAGGATTCACTTTTACAAAAAAAAAAAAAAGTAAATAAATAAAAAAATGAAAAAAATCAAACGAAGATACACACATTCAAAGCATTGCAAATTTCAAATATGGAATCAAACACAAATAAAAAACAACACTGACGAAGGCCAAAATACAAACTAAAAGCATTGCAAACCAAATGTCGATGCATGGAAGAAGCACTTTGGAGCATAAGGGACAACAACGATGAAGCTCCACGAAATGATGGCGGTTTTACTCCCGACAGCAATGAAAGGCTGGACAAGGTGAGAGATTGCCACAAGCAGACATGAAAACGAGGAGGCTTGGTACGCAGTCACAAGTAGACGACATCGAATCGGGAAGATGAAAAGTGGAACGATTAAGTTTTATAAAAACGATCTCTTAATGCCAAAATAAAGACATCGAGAGATGTGGCCATCTTCCGATATCGTGATCATTGTGTCAGGAGATATAGACAACTTTCGATATAGCATTTAGCATCATTGAGAGATACACTATTACAAATTTGGCCTTTCTTGATGTGCAAATTGCATGTCAAAAAATGTCTACCTTGATGGCCTTTGCCCATCAAGTAGGCAAACATCAAGAAAGCTTGACCATCAATAAATCTTTCAAATGTTTCGTCCCCCAAGTAGCAAAGGACAATCAATGTTCGGCTTGATGTCTTGATCACTTACTGTGTCATAGTTGCATCACATCTTCTCGTTAGTAACACCCACAAGTCTTGTTGCATAGCATATAAACTAGTTGGACGAAAGAGGATATTTTGTGACTATCCATTTTGTATTCGTACTTTTCTTACCACTAGGCTTTTATGTGAACTCTATTATATATTTATGATGTACTTTCTTCCATAAGATTTTCGGTTTAATCTGCGTGAAGTGTTATGAGTTAGCTATTTGAATACATCGCATGCCTTATGTGAATTTAGTCCATGCAATATAGCGATGTAGCATTAACTCAGAGTTCTAAGCATTTCATAGAACGAAGTCTTTCCGTGTCTATCAGAAATATATAGAAAGATTGGATACTATCAATGCATATCTATGATAGAGTGTGATATAATACTATATAAATGTGGCAATGACTTCTATCAATCTCTATCAATGATAGACTTGTATCAGATTTTAATATTAATCATAGACTTTTATCAATTTGTATCATTGATAGACACTAATTCAAAATATCTATATCACAACTATCAACGTCTAAATGTGTATAATTGATGGCAATATAATTTTGAACAAATCATTATTTCTTGATAGACCATTGATAGGAGTATCTATAATTGTTTATTACTCTATCCCATGTCTATCACAAATAGGCAGTGATAGAAGTGTAACTTTCTATCACTGATAAATAGTGATGAACTTGAACTTCTAGAACTATCTATCACTAGAAGAAAGTTGTACAATTTTATTATTGATAATCAATGATAGATTTCTATCAATTTCTATCGATAATAGATCAAAGTTGTACACTTCTATTATTTATAGATATTGATAGGCTTTTGTCATTGTCTATCACTTATAAAAAGTTATAAAACCTGTAGTACTATTGATAGAATTTTATGACATTCTACTTTATTTAAGTTTCCTTCAATATTTTAATTTCTTGTACATCAATTGGAGATTACTTTTGTTGCTTGGAAAAAGAATCTTACAAAGAGGGACAAAGATATTTGTTCTCTATTGACAAACATTAATAGTAGTCTATAATTGTCTATCAATGAGAGACAGTAGTAAAACATTATCATTGTCTATCATTATTTATCCGTGAGAGACAATGGTCGAACATTATCACTATTTATTACTGATAGACCGTAGTGATAGAACACACTATTATTATATTTCAAAATTTCCTTTATTTTCTGAATTCTCTGTTTTGTTTTCCTTTTGTCTTTTTCCTTTTTCATGTTTTGTGTGTCTCATTTTCTTACGTGTTGATTAACGTGAATTAATGTATAGATTATTACTGATTTTAGAATACCATGGTGTGAGTTAAATTTGAAGCTCATGTCTGTGGATCTTTCTTGTGTTGAGAATCATCACTACTCTATCTTGCTGGAAAGCCCTTTTCAATTAATTGATTGGGCACATAATTTTTGCTCTCTTCGTTGCAAATGATCGGGGAGAAGGGTAAAATGTTGCAGCAACTGGTACGAAGATCATCAGAGCCACAGAGCCAGTAGAATTTGATGTAGAAACCATTTGTATTGACTTTGCAATTGATGTTGGCAGGTAATTGTTTGAATTGAATGAATGCTTGATAGAAGTTGATAATGGAAAGATATGTGTGGGCGATGGATTGTTAGTTTTCCCTTTTCAAGAACATCATTCATGCAAGTGACTCGATGGAAAGTGCAAGGAAGTAACACGTAAAGATTTTGGGTTTGCATCGTCATGGTTGACAGTTCCCCGACCATAATGTTGAGAGCTGTGTAGACTCACTTCTACTGGCGACAGACAGTCGAAAACCGAAGGGTTGGACAATCCACCAAGCTGCCAAACTGGTGGAGGCAAAAGAGAGTAGTTGCCGTCGTGGAGAGGTGACCTCGGAGATGATTAAAAGCGTGGAAGAAAAGAACCTTTTAAGGGCGTCGAAAACTAGGTTATGTTGATAATCAAGCAGTTGTAAAAGACGATGAGAACATGGAAGTACTGGTAATTCAATAATGTTGTAGTTGAGTTGTAACTTGTAAGTAGGTAAAAGAATTTGTTATAAATTGTAAATAATTTGGTTAATTTTTTTACTTTTAAAAATCCAAAATATATACATATATTAAGTTACATTCATGATAGCTTAAAAATGGGAGAATTTGTACTCAAGTTGATGTTGAAACTCCCTTTTAGTCTTACACGAGATGTTTAACCCACAACAATTCTTAGGAGACAACCCAAGTTTTACTTGCATTAAGTTATTTTATCTGTTTTTTTTCAATTCACAACTATCATGATGTTTGGTGTAATATTTTTGTTTCTCTGCGTTTCTCACAAAATGTCTCACATAAAGCATTAGTTTGCATGCTTGACCCCACGTGAACCACGTCACTAATTAGGTCAGTTTCGCTTACTCTTTGTGTTTCAATTTTAATTTATTATACTGGCCGGTACAATGCATGTTTCTATATATGAGCACGTAGAGGTTTCTAATAATAAAGTACGCTTTTACTAATAAATCAGGTTGTCACCTTCAAAGGGGTTGAAATAACTAAGAAAAATCTCGATTGAGTTGTTCGATTTTATTTGATAAATTGAGTGAAAAACAAAGTACGATGGGAAAAGAGTGAAAGAAAATATGAAAGTAGGAAAAAGTAGTTTTTGAATATGATCACTCAAAAAGTGTCAAAAGTAGCAAATTGTACTTTTTGTGCACTCTTTTTAAAGTCTCGTTCAAATATTTTCAAAAGAGATTGATCACCTAGATTTAGTTTTAAAAAATTAAAATGATTATTTTGAGTGTTGTGGTAGATTGTACACCATATCTTATCAAACCACAGATTTCGATTTTTGTAAAATTATACAATTTCAAATTAACGAGTGATGGATTCGTATAGTGAATTCAGGTTTCACTATAGAGAAAAAAGAAATTGAAAAATTAAGGCAAACACGTTCATCTTCCTAAGAAGTGTGTATATACCTGCTCGAGGGAAATTTGTATATGAATGAGAGAGCAAGCCTGGGAGAGAGAGAGGTTGAGATCAAAGGGGAAATGGGAAAGTTATTCAAATGGATCGTTACCAAGAGTGATAGCGAAATGGCTTTTTTCGCAAGTTTTTCCAAGGCCTTCGTACCAGAATTAACAATAGTAACATGGTACGTAGGAAGAGGCTTTAAGAGGGTGTTCCACCAATTAATACGAGAATATATAAGATTTGTTACAAAATTTGAAAATATTATAAAATATTTGGAAAAACTTTACGAATCTTAGCGTGATATGTAATATGTTTGAAAGGTACCAAGAATTTCCAAAACAATCGATAAGTAAGAATTTTTAATTTTTAACCAAATCTTTTGCTTGAGATTTATTTAGAAACTACAGTAACAAATTCTTAAAAAATATGCTAGTTTTGAAAAGCGAAAACTTGAAAGTGGTTATTTCTGACAACTTTCCAAGATTAATTTCTTCATCGATTATATATGGAAGTGGGTGAGCTTAGTCACCTCAATGAGACATTGCTCGAAGTTGGATGTCGCTCATGTATCACACATATGGGCAAGCCAAAACAAAGGTAGTGTCTCAAGAAATTCTTTTATCTGAAATAATTACCAATCTAGCTAGTGTTCTTTTTGATTCTTTACTAATGATGAGAGAGAGCTCATTGAAATAAAGTATGATGAGATCCAACTGAGAAGGTTCATTTAAGATCATAACAAGCTATAGCTAGAACTTCAATGAAAAGGCTTGTAGCTTGTACACACACATAAGGGATGAAAACATTTGGCATTAAGATTTTTTAACAGATGTGTTTGAATATTTCTGGTTACAGATCTTGCATGTTCACTTTGAATAGTGAGGTTTGACTCAAAACTGCAAGTATGATTAGAATTTCTCTGCTGTTTTATTCTATTTTTTCTTGATACTATAAAATTCTAAGTTTGAGGTGATGAAAAGCACTAAAAATGTTTCTTTGACTTACATTTTGTTAACCTTAAATACATTCTTATATTAACTTGTGGAAAATAAGCAATGAAATGAAATTAGAAGAGTTTTGAAGATAATCCTATGAAAATAGCTTTATGAAGAGCAAAATAGTTCCAAGACAGGAAGACAATATGTCAAATGAAGTCGAAAATGATTAAAAAAATAGTGTCTCAACACTAGTCATGGTGCATAAAAAGCCAAGGTTGTATAATAGGTTAGCACCCCATGTTGTAGCTTAGTGTCATAATGCTAACTTTTCTTGTAGGACATAATTAATGCAGCATTGTGACACTTTCAGCACTCTACATTCTTGTTTTCATTCAAAATTAATGGAATTTGATAACGGCCTCTATGGGAGGACTTGGAGACAATTTATAATGAGGCCCACTTGCTTCTCTTTTCTCCTTTTGTCTTTAATTTCTTCTTATTCTGGATAGTCAACATTTATATCCTAACAGTTGTTAAAGTCGCAAGTCTTAAGGTTATGTTTTACTTAATGGATTGTTAAAACTGTTCTGATTGATTTTTAATTTTTTTTCAATGCATCGACTATTCTAACATGTTTGTTCATAACACATAGCATCTAACAAATCTATCGGTAAGAGTTTTGTTTGTACATGGTTTTTTTTCCTTTTTTTAGTCTAATCATTCAAGATTAAGCTCGTTAAACAAATTCACACCTCCCAAATCCAAAGTTCAAATTATCGCCCATGGAGTTGGATCGTCAGGTTCCGTTGCTCATCGTTTAGAATATGTCAAATTTCATATTCATGTCACTTAGTGAGTTTTCTTCTTTAAGAATTTAGAGCTTTTTAGTGATAATTCATAGACGAGGACGACGGTGAGTCTCACTGACACTCCTACTCATGTCAATGTGTCAGCTTCAACAAGACTTAAACAATAATGAACCCAATTTGCCTCATTTTATTCGACCAGACTTAGATGATGATTTACAACAAGTAGGGTAATGGACTCTAGTAACATCAATCACGCTTGTTTTACCTTTGAAGAAGACTAATTGGAAGAAAAAATAATCATTTTCAAATATCTAAACATAAAATATCAAAGATTTGAACAATCAGATTGGAAGATCTCACTTATAAACAAGCCAATGAAATCAAAACGCTACTTGACGATGATTAAATGTTTGAAGAAAGTTACCATTACAATTACAAATGACATTGTGAAGCCTCGACTAGTTTGCAGATCTCAACTAAATTACAAGATACAAGATGAATGAATTATTTTATAGAACCCAGTTGAAGAACTTCAAAACAAAGGTTTTGAGAAATTGCCATGAGAAATCCAGTTAGGACTCAAACAATTATATAAGATATTTAATGAAGAAAATGGTGTTGGCCACTCTATAGTAACTAACTAAATTCAAAGTACAGGTTCCCGTGACAGAAGCTGTGTCTAATGATCAAGCCAATAAGCGAAAACAATGACTGATCAAGAAAAATGATGAATGAAGTAATTGTTGCTTTATCCAAAAGGCAGTGAATAGTTGAAAAGAGATGTGCATGGTATAACGAAGTCGGGATGTCATTTCCCATGTCCATCCCCATTTCATTCTCAATCCCGTCAATTTTTTCACTGAGAATCGAACAGGGATTCTCCGAGGAATTTGTGGGGATTGAATTCCATGCATGGAATTTTTTTCCATTAGTTTTTTTTTTTAAAAAAAAAAAACCAATTTATTTAAATCAACAAAGTAGACAAATTTTAATCACATAATAAATTGTTTTCTTATTATTAGA
Source organism: Cucumis variabilis (assembly GCA_037974545.1). Classification (NCBI taxonomy): domain Eukaryota; kingdom Viridiplantae; phylum Streptophyta; class Magnoliopsida; order Cucurbitales; family Cucurbitaceae; genus Cucumis; species Cucumis variabilis. Next base: position 13,718,845 of record JBBPDI010000005.1, on the reverse strand, counting down.
TTTGCGTGCCCATTTGAATTTAAGGATAAATTACACAAATTTTGACCTAAAAAATTAACCACTTAGCTTTTTTAGCAAAGAGAAATAAATATAATCTAAAATTAAACCTTTCGTTATCATGACTAATAAACCATCAAACAAAAATTTTTATGGACTTTTTTTTTAAATATAATAAAAAATCACAAAAATATTTACGGAAATATGACAAAATATCAATGAAGTCCAAAAATGTTTTAAACACAATTTTGTTGTATGTAAAATTTTGCCAATTTTCTTAATTATAAAATATTTTTTTATAATATTCGTGAGTGTCATGGTCAACTTAGTTATTTATTAAGACTATGTCTACTTTTTTACTAGGAAAATTTTTAAAAATAGTAGACTTTACAAAATATTTACATCATATAGCAAATTCTATCACTGATAGCCATTAATATGCTATAGTGATAGAAGACTATCTGTGATAGAATCCAAAATTTTACTATAGCTTGTAAATATTTTAATTTATTTTGCTATTTTTAAAAATGTCCCTTTTTACTACTAAATTAATGTTAATATTTATATAATAATAAAGAAAAAATTTGAGTACATCTATTATGCACCAATCTCACATGCTTCTCATCTCTCCACCACACAAAAATAATTTTTAATAAAATTAAAAAATACTTTTAAAAAATTATTTTTGTGTGGAGGAGAGATGTGGAGTATGTGAGATAAGTATATCTTATGATACACATAATCATTACCCTGATAATAATAATAGTTGTATAACATTAAATAATTATGCTAAGTAAATAAACAGAGGCTAACAAGGGTAGTTAAGGAGTTGGGATGAGACGTCCCAGTCTTCGCTTAAGTCACGAAGAATCCTTTTTTCCCCTTACTCTATCCGTCATTCCCTACCTAGTCGAGGAATCCCAAAGGGAAATTGAACTCTCTAGCAGGAGGATACCCAAAAGTTGGTTGAACCTTAATAGATCTGACACTACAACAAATATGCCTTTTAATAATATCAAACCATAACATTTTTAACAACACACTATAAAAAGTAAGGAAAAAAAGGCGAAAAGGAAAATATTAAAAGCGGCAAACTTTTTAATTCTTTTTTGAGGGTTTGCCACGTTACACTTTCCCCAAATGCTTCATTTTTGTTCACGCTCCAAATGCTTCTCTTTGATTTCATTTCCTTCGTTCACGCCCCACGCTCAAGTCGATCTCTCCCCACAATCACTCTTTGATTTTGTTCGTTCATGCATGCCCATTCACTCTCATATCGTCAGCGGCAGATGATGAATGAGAGAAGTTTGCAAGATCCAAACGAAAGTGAGGATGAAATCTTCCAACCTTCCTCTTGCTTCTTTCTACCTGCTCCCTAGGATAAAAAAGAGTTAGCGCTTATTCCACAAGGGAGACTTCTCATTCAAAGGCTTATTTTATAATACAAGAAATTCTATCTTCTATTGCTACCTGTATCACTTTCTATTAAGTTACCTTATTATTTGTGATCGTATTCTAGGTCTATTTGCCACAACAGGAAGAGCTTCAGTGACTGCAACTTCCGAAAGAATATCCTCTGCTCGATCTCATTCCTATGCTACAGGGACTTCTCTGACTACTAATGATGATGAATTCATTGAGAAAATTTCTCAATCTATTCCGCAAGATAGGTCTGAGGTCGAAACATTTACAGTTGAGATGTGTGATACCTTCTCATAAACAAAGCATATGAATACCGAAACTGAGAATACGAAGAGATGCTTTGAGTTCGAGTTGGAGAAGTGATCCTGTCGGCCTCGATCAATGCCCTGTCTTACTAAAGGAGTAGGGTTGTAGTTTTAGGTGGAACGACAAGTGGAATGATGGGGATGAATAAGTCACCTTTCACGGTGTTACAGTGGTATGGGATAGAACTTCAGGCTCTGATCTTCAAATTTATAATGACAGGTCAGCCTCTTCCAATTGAACTTGTACTCCTTATTCAGAAGAACTTTGAGTCCATTTCTCATAGGTTCTTCCATCGTCCCACTAGTAATCCTACTTCGACCTCCTTGTTTTTCTCTCTCTTTCTCTCTCTTTCCCTATCTTTCTCTTTTTCTCTCCTGGGTGTTGTCAGTTTGATTGGCTTCTGTTTGTGTTTGAATGATTTTAGGAGTCTTGTTTACTTCTAATTGTTCCCTCTTTTCTTTTTTCTAGATGTTATTTTTATGCTACAGTTGTTTTACTTGACCAATGTGTTCATTTGAATTCATGAATGACACTTTTTTTTTGTTTTCTTGTTTTAAAACCTTGTGTTTTCACTCCATTTTTGTCTAGTTTTGTGATTTCCATTTATCCTTGAACCTGTGAATCTGTAAGTTATGTAAGAAATCATGACATTTTTCAACTGAATGAATGAGGGTTTTTGTGTTTAGTGTTTAGTTCTTCAATTGGATATAACCATACGAATATGTAGATGTATTTTTGGTTTCAAATCCAACTAGCACATTCATCTTGGACAATATTTTTAGTTTTTAGGGTTTCTTTTTGTTATTTGGTTTGTGGGATCTAATAGCATAATCAATCCACCAATCTTAAGTCTAGAATCAATATCTTCATTGTTTATTCACTTTGTGTATGTAAAGCCTTACAACATGTTTTTGGTATCTGTCTTTATGTTAGTTCATGTTTTGATGTGTGAGATTTATGAGGTTTGAGGTGCAATTTGTGCAGTGGCTGATTGTTCATTCTATGTTAAAAAATATGAAGACAAAGAAAAAGAAATGTCAATGTTGCCCAATTGTAGCGGTCTGCAAAGTTGAATTTGTCTTTTTTCTTCTCTCTCTTTCGCTCTATTTGGCTTTTCTCATCTATTCTTTTTTTTTCTAAAAATCAACTTGTGTCTGATGTAAACTATGTGAATGTTTCATATTGTGCTGACATTCTACAGTCAATATTTGCTTAAGAGTTATATATTTCCTTTGCTACATTGTGATGGTCATCGACTTAACTTTTGTAAACTTTACCGGATCAATTTTTTCCTATCTGGTTTATTCTAGCTCAATTCTTGAAAATTTAGGTATGAGTTAGAAAATTCTTACCATTATCTGATTTCTTTTCATCATGGCAAACACTTTGGGTCCTAATGTCTGCAGATGGCTGCTTAGTTTAGTTTTGTTGCTCACAGGGAACAACTCTGACAACCATTATATGTTCTTTTGAACTCTTGATATTTAGTTCTAATTATTCCTACCTGCCTTTTCTACTTTAAAGGAAGTCGTATTATTGTGTGAGCCGATTGATCTTATGGACCTTAGTGGTTAAACCATGCCTAAGCTTTCAATTTCTGTCATCTTACTTTTAAGTAATTTTAAGGTTCATACGGCCTTGTGGTTTGGATCAATGTTAGATGGCTTGCTCTCTTCTAGTTAGCATCATAGTTCAACATTTTAGCATCATAGTTCAACATTTTAGCATCACGGTCTGTTCTCTTCTTTTCTAGAGTAGATAAAAAAAACTCTATTGTTTGTTATAATGCCGATAATTAACTTTAAATCATGAGTATATTTGTAATTCTATTTACAATTCTTTTATTCCATCATGTATCAATAAGAAGTTGCCTTAACTGTTATATAATATCATTTTCCACCTCATTTTTCAATGTTTAGTATATTTATTATTATTAATGTCATTTCCTACGTTGTAATATAGTCTATATTTAGTTTTAATGGAGCCGATGTCTCTGGATTTGACTCTTTTCGTAAAGGCTGTCCAACCTACAAAGAGGTCCACATTCTCTCTAGGCTTGAATCCAATGATTTCTTTCAATTTTTTTAATCTTTTTTGTATAAAATATAATTACGATTTACAAATTTCTATACAACAATAATGAGTGTTTTAAGATAGTTTATTTTTATCTTGTATATCAGACTCAAACAATAATCCTAAATTCAAATTTGTGTTTAACTTGTCTAAACGTGTTATAATAAACTGTATCATTTTTCTTTGTTTTATTTAAGAATTGTACCATATGTCTGCATGTTTTCTAACAAAATTCTAGAAAAATATGTTGGTCAGACCATTTTCCCATAGGAGCTGCCAAAGTTTCTAAATGAAGGAGGATGGTCACAATTTCTTGTGAGTTTGTTACATTTCAAATCTTGTTCTATAGTTCTTTGTCATTAGTATTTATGAGTCACCTATGCACAATTTTTTGTTTTTAAAAAAAGCTACATGTTTTGCTTTGTGGTATATCCTTTTCTTTAGTTTGATTCCTCACTTTTTGGGCTTGGTTATGGTCCTTATGGATACCCTTTTATTCTTTTTTTTATTATTATTCTTTTTATTATTATTATTATCATCATCATCATCATCATCATCATCATCATCATCATCATTATTATTATTATTATTATTATTATTATTATTATTACTACTACTACTATTATTACTATTATTATTATTATTATTACTATTATTATTATTATTATTATTACTATTATTATTATTATTATTATTATTATTATTTTAAATCTCAATGTAAATTTTGTTCTTTTCATAAAAAAAGTTCTTTCTCGTGGTTTATTTTCTCATATTTTTATATTATTGTTCGAGGTTAAAATATTTACAAAGACTAAAATGTATTTTAGGTGAACTTTAGAGACTTTTTCTATTTATTGAGATCGTTTAATTTTTTTGATATTGACAGATTTTGTTGATGGTTTGGAGATGGGAAATAACACAAAGGTACAAAATTAAGTTCTAAATATATTTAAAAGGTAACTTACATAGTTACAATAAGGTTGGTTAAGAACCCAAAAGCTTTGATGTTGGATGAGATTATCAATTATGTGAAGTCAGTACAACACCAAGTTGAGGTAATTATTATATTTTAGAATAGAATTAGAAACAAATGTAGTCCACTTTGTAGTTTAAAAAAAGTTATTTTTATGTAGATAATTGCTCTTTTTGGGCTTGGTTATGGTCCTTCGTACATAAATGCTCTGCATCTTGAGAGAAATTAGTTGAATAAAATTGAATTGTGAATATGATAAGATTTTCTACCTTATTGCTTATTTACGAATCAATTATACTATACCATATGAATTCATTATTTGTATGTTGGTATCCTAGAAGAAGTTTGAGGTAGTGTTGTTATTAGTACGCGTAAGCTTTGGTTAGTACACATTTTTTTTAAGAGAAACTAGTATTGATCCTTTAAGTTTTAGAAATTCTTTTTTGAAAATATTGAATTGGACATTTTTTTTTCTCTTTAAATGATTTAAGACTTACTAAAATTTGTACCATGTAAGTTATAGTTTCTCGATCGACAACATACACCTATCAGTAAAGTTCAAGAGTTGTATTTTCTTACTTGTTTTTAAGTTTCCTTTGTAGTCCTTGTATTTTAATGGGATGTTGGGATTGTCTTCCTATATGTATCTAAATAATCTAGAAATGTCAATGGAAGAAGGTGATGGGAAGGTATAGGATGTGTTTAATAAAGCTAGTGGTTGACCAACTTTTATTTGTTTTTTCTTTGCAGTTCTTGCATTACTAAATCCTTTCTTTTCTTTTTGGTTGATTTCCTCAAGCATTTTGTTGATCATTTTTTGTTGTATCGTAGCTTTGATATGAACAAAATCGATCAACACAACAAGAGAAGGTACATGATGTGTTCAAAAGATCAATTCTTATTGCATCCTTGAAGGCGAGACCGTTAGGTTGCTCCCTTTTAGAGAGGTTAGTATGCTTGTAAATTTTGTAAAATTTCATTCCTTCTCGAATTTTCCTATGCAAAATTTAATGTGTTTCATCCTTTAGCTAGTAAAGACAAAGAAGAAAAAGTTGCTTTTATTGTCACACTTGCAAAACGGGAGCAGGAGATTGTGGAGTTAAAGGAAAGTTTTGCATTTCTTTCCTTTTAGACTTCATGGTTCCAATGCTGTTATCACTCATCTCCTTGTTCTTCATTTTAGCACAGAGTAAATTCATTAGTGTTAAATTGCATTTGAATTGATGGATACTCAAGCTTCTCATATGATTCCACTTTTAGATGTTGGATCAAAACCCATATGTTTTCCCTCAAAATGGTGAGTTGGAATGGTGTTCTAAAAATGGGCGACCAAGTCTACAAGCAAGCCACTGTTGGTATGCTTCCATTTCATTTATCATTATTCTTAGTATTGTTATTGTCGTTTTTAATAAAATTACTGACATGAGATTAGTTTAACGTAGGTTGACATACATTTTTCTTTCGATTGATGATACTGTTGTTTTTTCATATCATGAAATGGAAATATTTTCAAATGTGTCATTTAATGGTTGTCTGTTCAGTTTTATTTGACACCATGTATGGATTTCTCCACTAAATTTAACTTTTGGTTTCATGCTTAATGCTCTAAATATTTGTTAATCTGTTCTTCACACTCATTTTAATATGATGAAGTTCTTTTGAATCCATCTTGGGTTTGCTTTTGCCCTTAGATCTATTTTCCTACATTGTTCGTCACTCACTGTTTTGTTTACTTATGTTTTTGTTTGTTTGAAATGTCTAGAACTTGTATTGTTTCTCTCTTTTTACATTGATGGGTTATTGTTCTTATGAGTTTTGGGTTTTTTTTTTTCAAGTGAGGTTTTGCTTTTCTTTGAATATATGTTTTTTTTTAATGGAGTGTTGGTTTGTTAGCTCTGAGAAGCTACATTGTTGTTCTGTTGTGTGTTCTTTATTTTAAGTATAGAATATTGATAGATGAAAACTAAATGAATGAATTAAAAGAGTTGTGCTAAGGATTGAGCTTATACAACGGATTAAGTTCATGTTCCTTGTTGATTTTGTGTGAGAAGTCACTAGATAAATTAGTAGTTGTGTCCTTATCTGTATATTATGTCCTTGACCTTCTCCCATTGTGACCACTGACCACTGACCAATGTTTTTCGTATTCTGTGACAATCTTAACATTCACATTTGTTTTTGGTACAGAGCATATGTGACTCTTAATTATGAAATATGGATTTAGAAGAAATATTAATGTCTAAAGTTTCTGGTGTTCAAAGCCTTTCTTCAAGCATTCAAAGCACTCTGAACAAGAATGGGCGTTCTGATGATGTCACTAAAAGTCCAGAACTTCTCCAAAAATTACTAAGATTGGGTCGAAAAAAGGTGTCTCTTCGAACCCTTGTTGACAAGAAAAAGAAAACTTTGGCATCGATTAGAAGCAAAATGACAGAACTGTGATGAATAAACAACAAGACAATTAAGAAGCAATACACAAAAAATATTGCATCTAGCCTCAATAATCAGTTTTCATCAAGAAAGCAATAAGTGATTGAATATGCACCTTCACAGCGTGTTCCAATATCATCTACCAACAAGGATGGTCGTGAGGGGACAATATACAAAGCTAATGATCAGTTAGTGATTTCAGTTTATCTTTTCTAGTTGATAAAATATTGGTTCTATCCATATAGAGAATATTAATACATTCATTGAGGCAACATTCCTTTGTTTGAATTTATCTGCTACTTGTGTAATGATTTCAGTTTCTTTTCCTTTCATATGGGTTAATTTCATGCATTCTATGAATCCAAAGACTCTTAGGATGGTTGCCTATGTGGTCTTGAAGATTTTTATAACATAAGACCACAATCTCTATTACAAACCAAACTAACACTAAAGGCCTTCAACAAAAGTTGGAAATCAAGGTAGCAAACAGTCATCTCTAAAGGAGATGCAATGTGATCTAATTCCTCAAATGCTCCCCTGCTATGAATGCATGGGTGCAACCCGAACACAAAGGAAGATTGTCTCTGTATATAATTTTTTTTTTATAGGAAGCATCTCTGATATAATCTATAATGTTAACTCCATAATGCAAATCATTGTCTTCTAATTATGCCACTCTAGAAACTTGACATTCTTGAAAGTTTCTTCCTTTAGGTGAGGTGTAGTTGAAAGTAATGATATTGATGGTGTTAATTGTGCAGAAACCAACCTAAACTGTATCAAACGATTCCACCTCAAGGTCATGAATCATGAATGTTTGAATTGAATCACTTAGTTACTTTGTAAATTAGGTATTTATTTAGTTCTTCAACTAATTTATTATTAGAGTTAGATAATGATATTTCTTTTTATTTTTTTGTTAGGTGATTAATGTGTGGAGAAAACATTAGAGCAACATATATATGTGGGATAATTTTGGTATTGGTACAATTTAAACATTTTTTTATCCTATCAAATTTTTTGGATTATATATATGAAGTCATTTTATTTGAATTAAGAATTTACTTGTTTTAGTAGTTAAGGACTTTATTGGAACTTAGTGTTGATGATTATTTCAAACCTTTGAATGTATATAATGCCATTTTTTTATGTTATAAATTTGAATAATTTGGATGAATGTGAACTACCTTCTTAGTATGGAAAATTATGAATTGATCTATAAATATCTGTATGATTATAATTTAATTTTACAATAATAATATTGGATAGGTGCTATTAGATCAATTATAGTTATGTTTTGTATTATTACAAAAAATGCTATAGAGGGTCAATCAACAATAAAGTTTGTGTGTAAAAATGGGGTATTTATAACTTTATTCCATTACAATAAATAATGCTAATAAAAATAAGAGACCTGCAATAACATATCTAGTCTTTTATAATGTCTTTTTATTGTTATAACATTTTTTATGATACTTTTTCAATATCATGAAACGTTTCCATAACATTGAATTAAAGCTATAATATATCAATTATTTTATATTGTTATTAATAAAAGAATTTTCAAAAATAGTAAATTTTACAAAATATTTAAAACCTATAGCAAATTCTATCACTGATAGTCATTGATATGATATAGTGATGGAAGACTATCATTGATAGAATCCAAAATTTTGCTATAGCTTGTAAATATTTTAACTTATTTTGTTATTTTTAAAAAATGTCCTTTATTAATAGCTCTACAAAAATCGCTATTAAAAGTCAAAGACTTTTTGCTACGATTTCATAAAACGCTAAAAAATGGTTTATATCATTTTTTCAATGTTGTTAAAATAGCTATTGAATGGTTTTGATAATGGTTTTGAAAACGCTTTTCCGAACGCACTAAAAAACGCTACAAAAAGTTTTTTATAACATTTTTCCAATGTTATTAAAACGCTATTGAAACATTTTGATAGTATTTTTTCAATGTTATTAAAATAGCTATTGAAACGTTTTGATAATGTTTTTCGAACGCAATAGAAAATGCTATCCAATTTTCAATAGCATTATTTTTCACGTTATAAATTAAAAAGCGTACGAATGAAGGAAAACATTAATTTTTTATTAGGATAATTTTTAATAACACATAATTTATGTCATTAATTAACGAAGAGAAAATTGTGTCAAGAAAATTCTATCAATAAAACTCAATTTGTGTCAAGAAAATTGTGTAAAAAAATTTCACATTTTTATTTTTAACGACTCGTTTTATTCTCTCCCACCCCTTTTTCTTGATTTCAAGGGTCATTAAAAATCATATTTCTAAATAAATTTATTCGACGACAGTGGAAAGATTGGTGGGTTCGACAAACAAAGGTTGTTGTAGCGGCAACGACAACAATGGTTGGAGTGTGGAAACAACAGAGGCAGGTGGCAGAAAAATTAGAAGGCAAGGATTCTTCAAAACGACGCAGTAGTCCACTTCGTTTGACTTTTTTTTTTGTGTGTGTTTTTGATAGAGAGAGAAAAATTGCGTTAAGGCTTCGTTCGATGACAACGTTTTTGCTTGAGAGAAAATTTAGGATTTTTATTTAGTTTTAATTGTGTGGAGGGAAATTCAAAATTTTGAAATTTGAGATTTTTTCATTTGAAAATTTTTTTTATGACAAAAAATTTGTTGTTAATTAACGATGCAAAAATTATGTCAAGAAATAATTTTTATTTTTATTTTCAATGACACATTTTACCTTACTTCACCCCATCTTTTTATTTATTCTTTTTTTAGTTTCAACGATACAATGTCTGATTAGTAGTGACATTAAAACCAAATTTATAGTAGCGTTGATATGACAGTTCTTAAACTTCAACGCAAAGATACAAATATTTTTTCTTTTATGTCAAAAATTTGACAACAACACTTACAAACATACGCATAACAAAATTAAACAATAAAAGTCAATTTTAAAAACCAAGGGTGCGTTTGGAGGAGGAAAAGAGTTATGGGAAAAAGATTATAATAATCTTAGTGTTATGATAAAATGTGTTTGGAGTTAAGGTTATTATTGATAGTGTTATAGTAATATGTGTTTAAGGGAAGGAATATGAATGGTAGTGTTATGAGAATATGTGTTTGGGGGAAGGATTATTGTTGTAGTATTATCATAGTATATGTTTGGGGGGAAGGATTATGATTGTAGTATTTTTATAAAATGTGTTTAGGGGGAGAGTTATTATTGTAATATTATTATAACATGTGTTTGAGAGAAGAGTTATGAGTGTAGTTTTATGATAATATTTGTTTGGGGCAAGGATTATGTTAATGGATTTAGGATAAATTTTTTTTCTTTAAATAAAGAATATAACATATGAATTTAAAAATTATAATTCAATTTATTTTCTTAATAAACAATATTAATTAATGTAATTATAATAAACCAAATTTTTTTTTACATACGATTTCAAATATTCATTTATGAGATTAGCGAACTATTTGTTTCGTAAATCGTTATATCGAGGCCCATTTCATTTTTTTTTATTTTCTTATGTTTTTGTTCCGTAAAATGAAAGTATAAACCCATTAAAGATTGAAATAAATTTTTTGACGTCGATGCACTAGGTCTGATGTGTTAGGTCTTATGTTTCCTTCTGTCCATTCGTGTACTTTGCCGACATACTAGGTCTGACGCATGAATCATTCGAAAATAGGCTAACGGATCTAATTCTATGCCTAGTGTCATGGGGGATGTCTGGTATCCTCTTTCTGTAGTTATATCACAACTTCAACATTAGTAGCAACTGACGTTAGTATGTTATAAATGCGTTTAGTACAGACGCAAACTCAAGTTCGTCCATTAGAGTGATGTTCAATTGACACTCTGTTCGAATAAAACCTTAAGAATGCGCTAACTTCGACTGATGTGAACCTAATCACATACTAAGAATTTAGGTTTACAACCGTTCAAACTATATTCAGATGTTGGTTCAAGTTTAGGTTTGTAGATGTTGAAACCTTTGGTAAAATGTTTGACTGTATGTTTGTAAACCCATTTTCTAAGTTAGGTGAGTTTGGAAAGTATGTGTGTTAATGAAGTGAGTGTGTTTTTTAAAAATCATTTGTAAAATGGTGTAACGTATCTTTTGTAAACCCATTTTGTATATGAAGTGTGCTTGTAACAATGTGCAAAACAAGACAACACAGTTACTTATGACAGTTAATTAATGTTGTAACGAGTTTTTCACACCAATTTTATAAAAAATCACGTGTTACACACACTTTGTGAAAAACAATTTATGACTTTTTTATGCTAAACATAAGTTGTAAGCAAACATAATTTTTTTTATTTAGCCATTGAATTGAAACACATTTAGGACATTTTATCGTTTAAAATAAACCAATTTCATTTATAAAATAAAACCCAATTTATTGAATTGGAACACATTTATTAGGTATTTAAATTCAAAATTGCTTTTCAAATGATGTTCATATCCACTTATTTTACATAATTTACTAAGAATCCTACCGGAGTTATATTTTTCTACCTACAAAACCTATGAAAAACCCATTATTTATATCGTCTCAAAAAATTTGTAAAACACATATGTACGTTCTGACAGTAGACATCACAAAACATTTTTTTTCGTATCATGTTTCATCTATTTATTGGTTATGAAAAAACGGTTACTTTATGGAGGTGAAGGGATTTTTTTCCAACGTTGACAACTTATTAAAAATACTCAAAACACTGTTTTATGTATATGTCGTTGAAAATTTGAAAACAAGTAAATAACAACCGCATAATTTTTTTCTTTTTTAAAAAGTAGCTAAATAATTAAATTCAACAAACAATATTATAGATATGATTAGAATGCTATGCAAGTTTATAAATAAATAAAACTAGTACCGAACATAGTAAAAAAATTATCAGTTGACATAATGTATTGCAAGTGTTCGGCAGTAGTGAGGACGAACGAAAAAACAGAATTTAGTACAAAATTCAATAAACACAAATTAGGAATGCCGAAACAAATTAGGAACACCGAAACAAATTAGGAAACACTGAAACAAATCAGGAACACCGAAGAAAATTAGGAAGACAGAAACAAATTGACAGATGAACAGTTTGAAAGAAAAATTTGAACATTAGTACTACCGAACATTAAACTCATCATTGGCAACGAAAAAACAAATGTATAATAGACCCAAAAAAATGTACAAATTATGGCTAAAAGCATCAGGACAGAACCACTAAAGTACTCATCATCGGCTGCACATACCTTCGGTGTTCACCGACGACCCCTGCTGTGCTCCACTGTGCCCCTACTCGACTTCCCTTCAACATTTTAGAGTAGCATCTAATGCATTAATGACCATTCGATCGGAACAAAAGTCTAGAATAATCGTTCTCGAATAGACAAGAGTTGGGGAGCGACAAGGGTTCATCGGCAAACCGAAATATAGAAAGATGGAGAGAGGATGAGATCCATTTTGGAGGCAGTGTTGAAACGTATCCGTCGCAAAATGAAAATGGGTTTCAAGGGCAGAGACATAAAATCGAAGAGAGTAGGAAAAAAATCGAAGATTAACAGAAGTCGGTTATGGAAGGAAATAGATTTCCTTTCAATTTTTTTTCACACGAAAAAGAGAAGACAACGGAAAATGAGGAAGAAAAGCATAGGAAAGGGGAAGAAAATTGAACGAAAATCAGAGGAAAACGGGAGAAATCGGCTGAAAATGTGTAGGGATATCGTAGGGTTGTACGAAGAAAAATAGGGGAGAAATGTAGGGGTTCATAGGGTTAAATGGGGATTAGGACAACCCTAATCCCCATTTATCATAACACATGGGCCAAACACGGTTTGACCCAATTTCCTAATCCTTTTCCTCCTGAAACCTAGGCCCAAACACACCCCAAGAGATAATGAGATATAATTTAAGAGAAAAAAAAATCAAATGATATAAGCGACATTATAATGTCAGAAATCAGAATAAATATTTTTCCAACAAAAGCTAAGATACAGCCTCCTTAAATGTAGTATCTCCCAAGAAATACAGTTAACTATTTCTCAAAAGTGTACATGGATTTTAGCTATGTGGCCTAATTTCCAGACTATAAGTCAGAAAAATAACCCGACCCAAGTCCATGTAAAAACTTTGAAAATTCTATACAGGTCTTACCTTCGTATAAGGAGAAAAAGAAGGAAAACCGAGAGTTAACAAGTGCTTGTGGGGGGATTCAACCGAACAAAATCTCTGGAAATCTTGTCCCAAATACACTTCTTTATTTATTTACAAACCGGAAATAGTAACCATTAACAATATGCATCACAAGAGTTCAAATCATAAAATAACCATCAGTTCCACAAACTACACATGTTACCTACTTGATAGTGTGTAACCACCTATACAAGATGTGAAAGTATGTAAAGTATCGTTCAACCTGTAAAGTTGTTTCATTCAACCAAAAAAGTCAGAGGAGCTGCGAGAATTTCTTTCAACTGTCGTGTCAGTGTATCGAGATGTAGCCATCCACCATATTAATACCTTTTCTACCTCAAAATGATGGGTGAATGTGTAATACAATATAGCACCCCATCATCAACTCTCAGTTCTAACCATGAAGGAATTCATAAAATTGAACTTTGTGATAGAAATTAAGGCCCCGTGGTTAGAAAAGAATTTCCTTTTTCGATCTTCCTTTTCAAAAAGTAAAACTTTGTGAGGCTAAGTAAATTGTAAACTCTGTTTCAAAATTTTTAGGGGAAAAAAAGAAAAAAAGTACCAATTTCCACTCCCGCAGTTGTTCATCTTTTTTTGCCTATAACACCAGTTTGAACCCTTCTGACAAGAAATCGTCCCTAAAAACAAATCGAATTCATGCTTCACATCATCTTTCCATAAAATTTATCACAAGTAACTAATTGAACATGCACAGACAAACATTTGTACACAATAAAGAACATGAAGAGGCAAATTGAAGTACATATCTGTAAAATGTAAAAACATACATGCTTTCAAACAAAGGATATGATAATAACCTCTCCTCTTCGACGATCTTTACAGGATTTTCCCTATAAGCATCAACTGAAATAAGGCTTTCCACTAATGTTTCAGCATCAAAGCTATGAGGCAGCCCATCAATCACGGCATCATGAACTGTCTGCGTATCAAGATCATACCATATAAGTTTTCTACGATTGTGAAGTAGAAGAACTTTAAAGCCAGTCTTGGAATAAGTCAACGGTTTCACAGACTTAATGGAACCAACAAAATCAACTTGAGAAACAGTCAGTAATTTCATCCATGATTCCTGAACTCCGTACTCCTTCATCACCCAAACCTCAAAGCGAACTCGATCATAATTTGCAACCAAACAGAGACACCCACCTAAAACAACCACATGAATTTCACATTTGAAATCAGTAAGCTCTGGCAATGGAATCTCTTCGAATCTACCGGTTCCAAGATCAAAAGCCACCACTATGTCAGCCAACCCCATGCCCAGATTCTCAGACACAACCCAATGTAAAGCATTATTGACAAAAACCCCCATTGTCGAGCTATACCGCAGAATGTAACTCATACTTTCAATCGGCATCCAACAAAATTTTCTCATACTAAAAACCTTAACATGTGAATCAAAATCCATAGGGTCTTCCAATCCTATAAATTGCGAAATTTTCAAGAGTTTAAAGTCATCGTGAACAGAATCAAACCCGAATCCGTAAGACTCAACGAAGATACGAAGAACACCATCGCGGCGACGCTCCGGAGGCAGAGATGGCAATATACGGTGCTTCCTCGTGGACGGATTCCAGAGGGCGATGTCTTCAGCAACATTACAGATGCACAATATGCCATTACAAGAGCCCCAAATGTTAATTCGACTTCCGTAACACATCAGAGGGTGAATAAGCTCGACGGCAGGGTCAAATAGATCGAGATTGACGGTGAAGAGATCAGAATTCTTACGGATAATAAGATGGAAATGAGTTTGAGACTCGATTGATTTCTTCATATGAAGATTGACGAAATTAGAGCAATCGATGAGGTACTTCCATATCTTTGAGACTCTCCTGAAGCGTAAGATAGCTTTCGCCGGTAAACGACAGATGATATCGGCGATAAGGTCGAGAGGTACGTCTGCCATGAGATATGAGAGCATCTTTTTACTCCATGGATTAGGGTTCTTCAATGGTTCTATAAACCAGCTCGCTACCGTTAATTGGTCATTGGTTGGTTCGGTATTCCTTTTACCACTTTCTTTTTTCTACTTCCAGTACTTATAATATTTACCAAACTCAACTCAACAATACGAATCTTGTGGGTTTCCATCCTTTATTTTTATTACATTCAAAATATATGTCATTTCATTTTTTATTCAACCCTAAATATAACCACAAACCTATATTATCTCTGTGAAAGATTCAAATCATTCAACTTTCAATCAATATAATTAAAAACTAAACATAATCATGGTGTAAAATTTCGTGTTTCTTTTTAGGGATCAATCTGTCAACTCATTTCAAGTTTTTTTAAGTTGTGTGGTAGCGATTACATGTCAAATGAATGGTTTCACTCACTAATATCATTTTCAAGCAAATGAAAATATCACAACTTATTGAAGTATCGTCAAAATATTCATATATAATCAATAATTAATACACAGATGAGAAAACACAGATGAGAAAACAAAGAAGTAAAATACAAGATAAACATTATATCTAAAGCTTTCTATAAAAGGGATTAATAGCTAAGGGTTTGTTCACTGATGTGTTTTCCACACTGTATTTATTTAAGCTCGTATACACGAGATTGAGTCAATAAATAAGGAATGGTGGGTCGAAATTTAGAAATTCTGATAATTGAAGGTTACGAGGATAATCCACCTGCTCGTGTTATTCTTACTCTTGCTGAAAGACTCTCTTAAAGATTTTCTTGTTGTTTCCTTAATTCCATGCAACGAGCACTCCGTATCACAAACATCTGCCTCAATCTCAACGTATAGCAAGAAGACCAACAAGACACCACCATTTTTGTTATATCTTTTTTTACAATAAATTTTATTTAGTTTCTTTTAAAAAGAATTAGTTTTCAAAAATATATCAATCCAATTTTTTTAGAGATTTTGTTCGATTGGCTTTTTCTCTCACAAAAAGATATTTTAATTTCTTCAAGATCTTTGACCAAAATCTTTAAAGACCGAATCTTCAAATCTCTTTTAGATATCTTTAAACGGTAAATCTTCGAAGTTGCTGTTCCAATTCTTGTTTGAAGTACATCAAACTCCACCTATAAATAGGAGTTTTCACTCTCTTTCGAGTTGATCGAAGAAGACACATCAAACAAGAAATTGTAGAAGAATCTTGATTGGAAGGTAAGACTCTACCTTCAAGTATTGAACAAATATTTTCATGATCAGATAATATTATCTAAATAAGTTCAATTCAAGAAGTATGAAGATAAGAGATTAAAAGAAAACTTTAATAATTGGATGTCTCAATTATCTAAATCAAGGGGAGCCTGATATTTAGTAAATAACAATTATTAAAGAGTACCAATCTAGGGGGAGCATCATCTAGATTAATATAGTGTTACATACATTCTTACAATATTGTACTCATTTGAATCTTGATTCATAAATTTCTTTATCTGAGCATTAAAGCTCTCAAAAAGTAGGTGATATTCACCGAACTAAATTATCAAAGTTATTGTATTCATTTTTTTCCATATTCCCTTAGTTAACAACCTGGCCTTTAACTAAAGTAACAACTTAAAAGTAAAATAATCTATTTTACACTTTCAATTGGTATCATAACAAGGTTTCACAAAATGGATCTTCTTAAAGAAGGAGGATCTACTACCCGGTCATCGGTTCTAGATGGTACAAATTATGCTTATTAGAAGGCATGTATGACTACAGTTCTTAAATCCATTGATAGCAAAACATGGAAAGTTGTGGTTACTAGGTGGGAACCTTTCAGTGTAACAATTGATGGAAAAATAACTCTCCAACTAGAAATAGAATGGACAGATGTTGAAGATCAAGCTTCTCTAGAAAATTCTCGTACATTAAATGCTATTTACAATGTAGTTGATCAGAATGTGTTTAAATTAATAAACACATGTATCTTGGCGAACGAAGCATGAAAGATTCTTGAAGTCAAAAAGTAATTGTTTTCAAGATTTTGATCATCATCATTTTGGTGCATTGTCATTGTACTTCACTTTTTCAGCTCGTATGCTAGATGCAATTCATCCACATACAATTTTCTTTTTGTGATTCATTGAGGTGTATTTTTTTCTTCTTCCCAACTTTTGTTCTTACTTCTTTTGTGATGTTTTGTGATTCATTGTAGAAATATTTATCTGCAATTTCAGAGTTAATGTTATACATTTGTTGTACTTATTTACGGCTCATGGGAGCTACCATTGAGGGTTTAGGTGGCATACCTCTCCTTAGTCGGAAAGAGCGACCTTGGAGCGAGACGTGACACATAGGGTACCAAACATCATCTCACCATCACATTTTAGTTCATTCAAATCCAAATCCATTCATAAATCAAATGCATTTTAAGAATTGGAAAACATAAGAAAAATAATATAACTCAAGAGAAATATATTTGAGGATTCAAATGAAATAGAAATTCTTTTGGTTTAAAAACATTTTAAGAAGAACCACTCATAATCAATTAGCTTATTCGGCTAATTCCTTAGTCAAAAACTTTCTTGCAATTCCTTGTAGGATTCAAGCTCGTGATGAATCTCTAAAAAATCTTAAAATTCTCTTAGTTTTCCTTAAGTGAACACAAGGTAAAAGTGGCTTAAAAAAATGGTCGGAGTTCACTTATTTATAAGACTCTCCAATGAAAATTCCCTTGTAGGAACGAGTAAGAGTTACCCAATATTAGAACGCCACATGTGTCACTGTCACTTTCTTATCCTGAATTCAATTGGGTGACAAGGTCAAATCAGTCCTTCCATGAGATGATGTCATTGTTTTTAGGTGAAGGAAGCTCAAATCGCATAATAGTCCAAAATTACGAATAGCTCCGTGTTAATTGACATCTTCATGATCTTGATAAAGAGCTTCTACAAATTTTTAATGCAGATGTGAGAATTTGAACCCGAGACCCTTGTCCATAGGTACATACAAGTGTCAGTTGAGCTAAGCTCATGTGGCCAGCTTCTACAACTTCTATAAATTTTAAAAATGCTAAATTACAAACTTTCAATTCAACTCATTAAAGTTGAACACATTAATTAATTTAATTTTGATAAAGTCACTTATTTCAATTTAATTATAATTAAAGCAGATAATTTTTTTAAAAAAGTAATATTATATTATTGATTAATAGAAATTAATAACTGGAAAAAATATTAAAGATTTAAGAATATTGTTGATGAATGTCGTGTTTTTTGAGCCCGTTAAAGAGGGTTCAAATTTTGTGCTTCATGAAAATTAATTTTTTCTTGATAGGTAATGTCCATCAAGATATCATTTTTCATGATGGGTCTGACCATGATCTTATCCTAAATCCAAAATTATAAAAAAAAAAATTCTTGATGGACAATGTCCATCAAAATATCATTTTTCTTGATGGACCTTGCCCATGATTTTTTTATTTTGTTATTTCCATCAAGAAACCCTAAACCGATCAAGAAAGTTCTAAATTCATCAAGAAATCCAAAACAAATATATTAACTTTTTTTTATGATGGCCATTGCAAGTCAAGAAAATTCATCCCTTGATGGGTCTCATCCATCAAGAAAACTTAACTAACTTGATGAGCATTCTCAACCAACTAATATATTATCCTTGATGTTTATTATCTATCGAAAAATAGTTTTCTTAAAGTCTTTGGACCATTAACAAAACTAAGGGAACTTTGTTCATCAAGGAAATCAAGAATACACATTTTTTTATGTTTTTTTTTGTGTATTTCTTCAACAAAATAAGGGGACTTTTCTTGACGTACATCATCGTCAAGATAAACATTTTATCAAAAAAAAAAAATTTTTATGGTTCTTTGTCATAGCCATCAAGAAATCAAAAGTTTGTGTGTGTCAATAAAGACCAAATTTGTAGTAGTGTTACCTTGCAATCTCTCCAATCACCAACCTATGTCGTATAGTAGTCTCATCACATAATCAATTCTTGTCACATGTATATCTCATCGCGTAGTGCAAAACGCGATCAGGGCCTCACAGCTCTTGACTCCCATATTTTAGCCTTGCATTTCAAACCATCTCATTCTCTTATTGCTCTTTTCTTCCCCTCTTATTGCTCATTTTGGTTGTTGGATGTTTTTTTCGTCCTTACATATTGTTGCCATTGTTATTGCAGCTGCTAGATTTTATGTTCTAAAAGTTGTAGACAATAAATGTAATTCATTGACCGTTATTAATAAAGTATTATTATTGTAATTTTCATAAGTTTTATTATTTGTTTTATTTGTTTTCTCTTTATAACTCTAAATCCAATAAATTAACATTCTAAGTTTCCTTGTGAGTCTTGAATTGTATGTGGAGACATACATGGATCAATGTTCAAGACACAACTTGAAGGGTTTATAGTATAAGGATAATGTTGTGTACCCATCCTTGTAAGACTATGGATGCATGCTTGTTTGCGTTTATTTTCACAAAATTCTAACCCAAATATGTATTGGTTGCAAACGTAATTATTTTTAAATTGGGATTGTGTTTCATGGGACTTGTTGTGGCATAAATTGTGTTATCTTTGAGAACAATATTCTAAAAAACTTGTTTATAAGCAAGGCACACAAACTTATTTAACCAGGCCAAATTGTATGGCCTTATTGTAGTTTGTATGTTTGTGGGGTGATGACATTCATTGAATATGAATCATTGCATCCAAAATGCTCTCCCATATTCTCTTCATTATGCGAGTAGACATGATCATTGCATGTAAAACGCTCCCAATGTCCCCTCCACCTATTTCCAAGTCTGCGTTGTGCAAGTTTTCCTATTGCTTGCCAAAGTGTAAGCGAAACAATAGGTTTTCTCAGATGAACCAAGGTCGAACACAGGGAATTGATATCAAAACTTAGTTCTAGGATCTAATTATCAACTAGGCGTTATGACAATTGAGTTAAAAGAATACAAAAGAATTATAACTACCACACCTAGAGACTCATGCACAAAGGAATAAATTATGGCGAGATGAAGAAGTGAACGAACTAACTTGTGTTAAGGAGAAGGGTGAAAGAAGATCTAAGGTTCTCAGGCAAATAAGCTATACAACCATCTTAATGCTATATAACTCGCTAGACTAGTTTATGATTAAGGCGTGCTCCTCTCAGAGTCATTGAACGCCACACTTGGTCTCCTTTCAGGATCCAAATGACTAATCCTAGTTAAGCAAGGTATATCTAGAAGTATTTAATTATATTACTTATAGAGCTTCATGTTTACAAACTACAACCTTTCGGTGTCTATTGTCCACACTTGTTCACCTTTCAGGATATAAATGGTGGAAGTTATCTCGTCAAGGTCGACAAAACTCTTCCTTGCTCTTATTTGCCACATCCTTGCTACTCACCCTCTCAGAAAATTAGCGACATACATTGTCCAAGTGATGAGTGTAGCTCGGCCAACGCTATAAATATTACAAGCAAAACTCCTTTTCAAGCATGAATCATAAAACTAAACTACAAATAACAAAAAGACAAATGAATAATAAATAAATGAATGGATTGAAAGGTGTATAAATATACATTGTATTAAAGAATGAAGGTTTTCATCTACTATACAATATGAACACATATAATGTAAAGAAATAGAAAAATGGAAAGAAAAGAAAAGATAATACAAGTTAAGGGAAAATGGGAATGAGATCTTCTTCAATCAGACTACAACTTTCACTCTGCAGACTAACCGAAGAAGACGAAGGAGTGTTTCACAGATGGTGGTAAGGATAATGCTTGCCACCAACTTTCTAGGTTTCAGTTCATTAAGACCTTTATGACCTATACATACCTCCTTTTTCTCAGTGGTGACGGAGTTTCTTATATAGGCATCTTCGGCGAGAAATCTATCATTCTAACCATATCAGCGTCAAAAGTTGTCCTTTTCGTTAAGTCACATCACTCCAACTACGACTTTTATCTTCTAGCAAACCTTTTCTCGCGTAGTGATTTGGTCTTCTCACCTTGCCACTGTGCGAGTTCCTTTATGATTTGTTAGTTTATTCTTTTGTCAATAATCCTATGTTTAAAACCTAAAAATGGCATAAAGCAAGCATGGAACTTATGTAAAATATATTTCTAAATAATTATGTATTTACAACATAAGCTACATGTTTTGGCAAACTTACCATGCATTTTAGCTCATTATTTTACCTAAAAGGTCATAATAACTTATATTTCTACATGTTATCAATACATCCCACTTTGTATTTGGTACAAATACAATGATCCAATGCGTTTGTGTAGACACTATAAGAAATAAGGGGTCTCTCGATGCCTAAAAGCGTTAGTATGTATACCAAAATGTGTCAAGAAAAGATCTTCCGATGCATACGACACCGTCAAGAGGCAAATCGGAAATACTGCATCGAGAGAGGAATTCCCAATGCACGAACGAAAACATGTGAAGAATTCCTTACTTCTGAGCTACAATTCTTGATGGATGGAGCACTAGCACGTTGGAAAAAGGTAACTCCCGCTGTGCTCATTTGAGAGTCGGGAGTATGAAATGTTTGACATGGCATTGAGAATGCCTTTCCCAACGTATTGCTTACAACATCGAAGGAGGTTACTAATTTTCGACACCATTATGGGTCGAGAGATAATTTTTAATACTTTTTTCAATTATTATGTTCAACATTTTTTTATTATGAGACACTTTTTTTAAATTATGATTCAATTTAAATTCAATAAATTTTTCAAACACTATAAACATAAATTAATAGATTCATTAAAATACCAAATTGTTATTTATAAAATTAGAAAATAATTTCAACAATTCGAACAAGTACATATTATTTGAAGCAATTACATAAAAAAAAGAAAAAATGGATCATCTCTCATCGTTCTAGACACCATCTCTCATCGTTCACATCTACAATGACATGAAAGTAAAGTACATTATTGAAAAAGTTCAATGAAACCAAAATGCATGGATATGCCAAAAACCAAAACTTTGAACAAATAATAATCAAAGTACAACCCCTAATCAAACTTCCACTATTTCAACTTAGGAACAAACAACAACTAAACTACAACCCCTAAGTATCCAATTTCTTAAGTTCCACTCAACTTACACATACACTAACTTCGGTGTGCCAACCAACATAACAACTATATTGAAATCTATCAAATAACGTTTACCCCCCTTGTCAAACTCAATCCATGATGTAACTATCTAAAACAATCGGACCTCTCAACTTTGGTGTGCCACCCAACATAATAACTACATTGAACATAGATGTACACCTAATAACTACCTAATCTCACAACTTTCACTAAAGTTAAGTTTAAACTAAAAGCTACCATAATTGCAGGATAGCTAGAACAGATCATCACAATTCAAAATTTAAATTTAACTAAAGGCTACTGTAATTGCATGAAAGCTAGAACCAATTACCATAATTCAAAAGCTAAGTTTAATTTAAATGCTACCATAACTGTAGGATATCCATAATAGATCATCACAATTCAAAAGCTAAGTGAAACTAAAGGCTACCGTAACTACAGGATAGTCAGAACCAATTATTTAAGATAAATATACATATCATCAATAAAAAAAACAACTAAAATTTTCAAAAATACGTACAACAAATTCAAGGTTTTCTGTGTGCCCAAGTCATTTCCTCAATCATTTTCTTCATTTCTTCCATTCGTCGGGCATGCATCTCTGACGTTCTTCTTTATTCTTCAATTAATCGTTTAGCTTTTGCAAGCTCATTTCCTTGCTCTTTAAGCTCAATTATTTGTTCTTCAATCTGGGTTTTTGTTCTTAGATTCGAGATTACAAGCACTGAAGGCTAGTTCGTAGTTGCATAACCTCTTTAGAGTACATTTCTTGAGAATATGAACTCAAAGAACTGTTGCCACTCCTCTGGAACTTGGGCTTGGGGCCCCAACCAAGACCTTTTGAATAGTCCGATGATTTACCTAAACGGTCTCGCATATCTCATCCTCGAAGAGTGGTTGAGAACCTTTTGGGGTGGGTCCAGATAGTAGTTCCAATATTTGATTTTGCACACAAATAGTTAAGTTATACAATTAAAGTAACATAAATAGTTAAGTTATACAATTAAATTAGAAACTAGTACACAATAAACTGATAACTTACATCTGTATATGTGACCGCTTGTTAAACGAATTGGCCACTCTTGTTGGTGTGTGTTTCTTTAAACAGCTCCACACATCCCACTGGCTGACTGCGTTCTTCAGTGAGCTCATGATATCGTTGTAGGAACGACTTGGACCCGCTACTATGATTGTAAGGTTGTTTCTCTCTAGCAGCCTTGTTGGTAGAGATGTAGGTGTATGCTTATCTATGTGAGCCATGTACCAAAAAAAATCAATCTCAACTCGTAGTTAGTAAAAGTTTGTTAAATAATCTAAACAATAGTATTAACTCATAAATTCGGTCCATAGCCAATCTTGAGTACACATCAAAGATTCTGATAAGTTTTCATGAATTTGAGAATGGTGTGGACCTACATGTCTATCATCAATACTAAATACAAATTCAGAAGCAACAATAGTGGTGGGAACAACTAGAACATCCTTTGCAATTTCATACAAAATATTATACTTGACTCCATTCAATTTTCACTGTTGCAAAATGTTAAAGTCTTTCGTTTGTGGTAAAAGAGATTCATTCAAATAACGATCAAGCTCTGATTTGACATTGTCAACATCATTCTCCAACTTATTAATAAACTCTTCAAACTTAGGTGACGATCTTTTTTATTAGCAAGAGAAGTTTTACTACTACTTCCATCTCACTTTGAAGTCGAATGATGTAGATGTATAACATCGAGGTTCTTTTATTATACTTGATTTTGAACTATAAAACTTTATTAAATCATAACACAATTCTCTAACACGTTTAATTTCTGCAGTATAATGAGATACATAGATTTGAAGAAAATAAAACTCGATCAATCTCATCTTGAATCTATGATCTAATACTGTAACTATTGCCAACACACCATGAATCACACTCTAATACTTTTCAAACATGGAAATCGTTCCTGATGTTATTACTGGTATCTCCTCAACATCAGAATTAATCCAATTAGAAAATTCCAAACTAGTTTCACAAACTTCTTTAAAAAAAAACACTAGAGGTCTGATAATTCGACCCAGACAATAATTCAGTCATCAAGTAGAATGGTTCTAATCTATTACACATTTCTTTTGCAAAATCTCAATCTGTTTCTGAATGAAGACAAGTGTATAGTGGTTCACGTTATTTAGACGAGAAAACACATCCTTGTATTCCAAAGCAGTTGTGAGCATCACATATGTTGAATTCCATCTTATAACACAATTAAAACATAGTTTTTTAATGCATAAAATTTGTAATTGACGAACTCTTTCCTCAATTTTTTCTTTCCTTATAGGAGAAATGGTCCAAAAATGAACCGTAGCTCTAATCTTCTCTATACCATCAAAAACTACAGTTAAACCACCTTTCACTAATAAATTCAAAATGTTTGCACAACAACGAATATGAAACAAACTTTCATGCAACCAAAGTGTCCTTAAATCTAACTTTCTTAATAAAATGTCAACCATTGCACCATTTGTAGAACAATTATCTACTGTTAAAGTGGACAATTTACGATCTATGTTCCAATCGAATATACACTCTATTAATGCTTCAGCAAGTAAATGTCCAATATGTGGATGCGACACATGTATAAACCTATTATTAAATAATATTATGATAAAATGGAAACTACTAAATGTTGAACAAAAAATAGATTATAAGATAAAATATTTAAATTAAATCACCTCAAAAGTCTACTTTGTAAGACCCATAAATCATCAATATAATGTGCAGTGGTTGTCATGTATCCCTTCTTCTAGATTGTCGCAATCCACATGTTTGCAGTCATTTTCACCTACAAATAGGCAAAATGTACACCCTCAAAATAAAGTAGATCACCAACCTAATTTCAAGGCATAAATGATCATTACCCAAAAGAGTGTGCTAAATTTGAATATGCATATATTCACCAACATCACCCAATAGTTGTATTTTAAATTTTAATCTTAATAATAAATTGAATTTGAAATGATAACCTACAAAAACTTAGAGTTCATTTTTTTTAAAGAAAAAAAAGTGAGAATCCATTGAAAAAGTAATTGATTATGTTGATTTGTAATTTGTCACTTGAATAAAAGATTTATAAATCTAGTTTTTCTTCAGTAGTATTGAAAATCTAATTAAACCTCAATATGAAAACAAATTTTTTTAAAAAATAAATAAGAGCATTAATTTTATATGAATATCACAACAAAGCTTAAAGTATAATGTGTAATCCAAAGAAAATGAAAATCCAAAACAAAGAAAGAAAAAAGAAACACTCACAGTGTGGAGGCTGCTGGCGAGTGGTGTGTAAAGCTTCTAAGAAAAAAGAAAGGCGATGGCGCGACGTGGAGAAAAAAAATGGAATAGAGAAAGGAAGAAGAAGAAGGAGAATAGATTATAGAAGTAGAACAGAGAAAGAAGAAAATAAAATTAGAAATGAAGAAAGAAAAGGAAGAGAGAAAAAAAAGGGAAATCAAGCAGTGCAGTCGGTAGAGAAGAGAAGAATATAAGAAGAATAGAATTAAGGTTACATAACTAAAGGTAACAAGTTAACTTATTTATTTATTATTAATTAATTAATTAATATATAATTATATTTATTTATTTGTTCTTCGAGCCAGGGTTGAGGTCGAGGCTAGGACAGGGAATACATTCCCCGTCCTCGGCCTCATTTGCCAATAGGGAAAAATCCTCACCACTCCCTCCCCCATTTCTCGTGTATTCGAGGATTTCCCTTGCCATTCGGATCAGGTCCCCATAGGGCTCCAGTCCCGCAGGTTAAATGGACATCTCTACTTATTGGTCCTCGATTACTCCTACATGCAAACAAAAAAATGAAGTAACATGAAAGAACATTACAATATGTAAATCACTTGAAACTGTCGATTTAAGCCTTAAGTAATGATCGCAGAGGTAGTGTCAATCTTCCAAACGATTCATCAATCTCTACAGTGAGTTGGCATATGCTTGTTCAGGGTTGTACTTCTTAAAATGCCTAAGACAATCTCCCGTAAACTCTTTAAAAAATGTGAGCATTTTATGCTCAACAAATCTATTAAGTGCTTGATCTGTGAAATCAAACACGAAATAACGCTACAAAGGACAGGACATATAGATTGGGTTTCTATATCGTTTTAATATAGATGCAAAGTAATCACTAAAATTATCTATAGAGCGCCCTTGAAAACTTCGATGTACTCTATGTACACTGGCAGAACATCATCCCACTTAAAGTAACAGACTAGAAATGTATCTCTCACATATACATTGATGGTGTCACACCCCACGTTGCACGCATCCTTACTAGCCATGCGAGACACTGTATGACTTTAAATATCTTGATGCGTTAAACGTCAAAGACACTTAATCTTAAGGTCCTTAAGCTTTCCTTAATTCCATACTCACTTCTTACTTAACACTTTCATACTTTAGGCGATAATAACTTAACAAGAAGAATAAGACAAAACAAACTTTATTAATCTTTAGCTTAGTGTTTTACAATAAGCTTTACAACATACAATAATAACACAACTCTTAAAAGAAGTAAAAACACTTTGACAACTTTCCCACCTAGCAAGCCCTTCAACTTTCCTTACTTAGGCTTAACACCTGATTCCTGGAAGATAAAACATTAAAACTTAAATCAACAGACTAGTGAGGTTTTAAGAAAAATATAGTAAACATCAATTCACTAAACGTATCAAATTATATAAAATTATCTTTTCATATAAATACATTATTTCACATAAACACATCATTTAGCATAAGCATGCATTAGTCAACAATCATTCCTTTCACCAGGAATCTTGAATCATTCTCTATGCTAGGTCTCATTACTTCATGTTTAGACTACTGTAACAACAGCATTCGAGAATATACAGATTCTTTTTTGTTGCTCAGGCCGAAGCGTAATGCATATCTTTATACATTATCCCGCCTCATCTCACCATGCACATCTTTTATGCACGACTGCCTTTACTCCTTATGTGCACATAATAGTTGGCTCATTGTTAGGAAGTAGACTAATGGTTTGAATAACTTTTCATTAACATTAATGCATATAAAACATACTTTGAAACGTATTATCAGCTTCTCATATAAACCTTTCTAGAAACATTTGAATTGAAATCACCATTTCAAATCAGTAAAGACTTTATAACAGAAGCTTGAAATCATATAAAACTTCAAAGAAAACACTCAGAACACTTGGTTATTCCAACTTCAATTTCTTTTCTTCTTCCTTTTCTCACGTAGTCACTTTGACAGTACTTCACCCCTTATGTTTCCTTCTAAAAAAAATTTGAATAACATTACTATATAATTTGGTTGAAGCTCTCTATTTATACTACTTCTAAATTAGCTTAGTCTCTCTTAAATTCTTGTTAGCTCGCCAACTTCTACTCTTAGTGGTGTACTTGTAGACTTAAGATTTAACTTAATCTCTATGCGTGACCCATTGGGTAAACTTAAAAGAAAAAAAGGAAGAAGAAAAGCAATTGAAGCTGGAAAGCCAAGTGCTGTAACTGTTTCCTTTAAAGTTGTATATGATTTCAAGATTCCTTTATAAAGTCTTTACTAATTTGAAATGGTAATTTCAATTCAAACTTTTCTAGAAAGATTTATATGAAAAGCTTATAATATGTTTCAAAGCATGTTTTATATGTATCAATGTTTATGAAATAATGTTCAAATCGTTAGTCTACTTCTTATCATTGAGCTGACTATTATGTGCACATAAGGACTAAAGGCAACCATATATAAAAGATGTATATGGTGAGGTGAGGCAGGATAATGTATAATGATGTGCATTGCGCTTTGGCTTGAGCAACAACGACGAATCTGTATATTATCAGATGTTGTTGTTACAGTAGTCTAAACGCAAAGTAATGAGACTTGGCATAGAGAATGATTCAGGATCCTTGGAAAAACAAATGTTTGTTGACTAATGTGTGTTTTATGAGAAATATTGAAGTTATGTGATTGTTAAGCGATTTGATATGTTATTTCAGAGAGATGTGTTTATGCAAAATGATTTGGTAATTGGCGAAATGATATTTACAAAAGGTATTTCGAAGAAAGAATTTTATAAAACCTCACTAAGTCTGTTAATTTACGTTTTAAAATTTTCTATCTTATAGGCTCTAGGTGTTAAGGCTAAGTATAAAAAGGGTGAGAAAGTTTTTAAGCCAGAGGAACTTCCAGACGTTTTAAGTTTTAAATGTTAATTTATGTATTTTTGGTTAAGTATTGGAATGTATTATAGAATGCCTTGTTTAAGTTAATAAAAGAAATTATTATTCTCTTTTTGTGTTAAGTTGTTTATCACCTAAAGTATGAAAGTGTTAAGTAAGAAGTGTGTAGGCGATTAAGTTTGGGTTAAGGACCTCAAGCTAAGAGACTTGGCGTTTAACGCATCAAAGATACTCAAGTTATGCTGCATCTCGCTTACCAAGCAAGGATGTATGTGGGTCGGGGTGTGACACCTACCCTTCATTAGCCCGAGAGGGATTCAATTTATAGGTTGGTTCTTAAACCAATTGTTTGATACTAGATCAATGAGACTTAAGGAGCAAGATGTAGTCTCAAGGGTAAAATGGTAGTTTGACCCAGTGTAGGTTACAAACAACTTGTGAAGGATTAACTTACTTAGCATGGTTATATCACCTAGACACAAATATATCTATAGTGAGGAGAGTGTAACTACATAATTTTAGTGGAATGACCCGTTAGTTAACTAATATTGATTAGCTCGGTCTAAAAGAGTTTAGTTAGTTAATCTCATATCGTTGGAGCCTATGATCTATAGGTCCATTAGGTTCCCCTGCTAACTCATAAGGAATTAACTTAGAACGTTCTATGATCGTTGGAGCCTATGATCTTAGTTTTTGCAATTTGGAATTGCAAAATAAAGCAAACTCCCTAATCTCAAAACAAAAGTTCTTCCTCAAAGTTCCATCTATCCCTCTATTTCCTCCATCGTTCAGGTCCCACAACCTGATTCTAATTTTGGAGAATAATGGGTCAACACTAGTGGTATTTTCGGCTTCAAGTTCATAAGGAGATTACACAACAATAGAAAAGCTTCAAAAGTGAGTTTTTTCTATTAACCCCTTTTTCTTAATCAAGGGTACTAAAGTGTTTTGTTGCAATTAGAGTAAAATTTATCCTTATTCCGCTGGACATGTTCCCATTTTCCAACAATTGCCCTTTAACTGGAGTTAGTGAGAAAATTCAAGATCAAACGCTAGAAAACCCCAAATCGAGCTCTCGTTTAATAACATTCTATACAAAAGAAAGTTTCATGTTAAAGAACTCCTTTAACTTTGTTGGTGCATTTTCGGCTTCGCACCACTCTTGGAGGTGATATCCTCTATAAGAAGCTAGAAATCCCTCCAAATTTGGATACCCCGCGTCGCAAAGGTAGTAATACCCTGGTATGATATCAATTATTTTTATATTGTAAATAAAGGTATTACAAAAAGAATGGGATAGTGGGGTTGCAGTTGCTTTTATCCTTTAGAACCTTTAGTCTGTTGAGTCATGAAATGGCATCTTAAAGTATGCACAAGTCGATTACAAATCCTTCCCAGCTAAATAAGACGAAAATTAAGTCCCCTTTTGTGTCGTATACGTCGAGGACGTTCGTTGCCATTTCACCCTTTTGTGTTCTATACCTAAGTCGATCCCTTGTGGCCATGTTCACCTTAATATATGTGTCATCTAGGACCCTAAAGAAATTCTACAATAAATAAGAAACGTCGAATCAGAAATGCAACCAAATGTTGAATATCAATTAAACCCAACATAAAAAATTGTAACCTCAAAACACCGCTAGCATAAATCTATGCATGCTCTCATCACTGGTTGTGATTTTGCTAATAACTCGTTATGTAGACGAAGCACGACCAATAACAGTAGGTTGAAATATTGCGTGTCTGTCTCATTGGACCGTACGAACTCACGTTCTATCTCGCAGTTCTTCACATCGTGTGTCAGCACGTGAAGGAATATAGCAACCATATCTTTCACGTTGATGATTTCCATCGGTGTTAATTCGGTCGTTGTTCTAAGTAGATGGCATAGAATTGCAAAACATCTTAAGTCCATTCGCATACTTTGCTGACATACAAGGTCAGATGCATGAATCATTTGAAACTACTCTTGGTGCCTAATCCTATTCCTAGTGTCGCAAGGTATTTGAGTTAGCTTCTTGTGGTCATTCAATAGTTCATCCAACATCATTAGTAACTAATGTTGGGAGACTGTGAAGGCACACAAAACTGCGGCAAGTTCGGATGGATCAATTTGAAGCTATGGAAAGGGGAACCTGCTAATAAATGTTTCATTGGAAATATCTCAAAACCATGTGAAGGGAGCACATGTTGAATATGGTTATAAATAAATTGAAAACCACTTTCCTTTAGAGACGATGACGTATTTTGATTGTTGTGTTTCATGGTAAAACGGTTTAATAGTGGAAATCCAATATCACGTTGTCATAAAACTGGAATGGAAAACGGCGTTTTCGTTTTAAAAATTGGACTTTAACAATATACGTAAAAATAAACTTCCCATTATAAAACTACTGAAAAAAATCGTTTGGTTTTTGTTTGACATTTAGTACTTTGCTTTTGAGGGCATCAATTTTATAACTTAATTAGACCATTTTCAAGTAATATGGGAAAAAAAATACAATGTACATACAAAATGAAAATAAATAAATTTAGGTAACGTGAAAACATTTTTTCCTTTCCATGAACTTGCTATGTATGTTTTATGGACAATATAAATTTTTATAGAAGATTAAATTGAAATATTATGATCTCTTGCTTATCATAGTGTGTATAGACATCGTAGTTGTCACATTAAAAAATGATTACTTTGGGAACAAAATAAAAGGAAAATGCTTGAGGGGATGGAAAATGCATGCAATATATGAAAAAAAAAATCAGAACTAGTATAAAATTTTATGAAAGCCCACATGTTTTAAAAATGAGTTAGTATAAATTAAACGGTTCAACATTTTGGACATTCTTATGAATTACAAAGAACTAAAAATAAAAAAATAAAAATGGAATGTGGAACACATAATAACTACAAAGCAAAAATCCCTAGTACCTCTTTATTGAAGTACGAAGGAGGGTTCCTGCAAGAAATATAAACAAAACAAATAGTTAATACATGTTTTCAATCGATGGAAGGAGGAACAAGAAATGAAAACTGTGTATCATGTACTTGGGAGAATTTAACCGATGCTTAAATGAAAAATGGAAAACTGTTAACAATAAGAAAGATAATAGAAGTAAAAATAATAAGTCTTTTGGTGCCTCAGAGGAAAGAAATATGTTCAATAAATTAAACCGAATTTCATAGTAGTTGAAACATTAATAGAGAAATAGAAAAATAGTGAATGCATGACATGATGGAGATAGAAAGGAACGATACGTAATGTAAAATATGATAGTATAACATGGATTGCAAATACAAAACATACATTTTAGGCGTGACCAGCAACAACATTTGATGGAGTAAAGGAATACTGAAAGTAAATATACTTAGTAATATGGAAAAGAAAAGTCTACGATGCGAAACAACAATGAAGCACAACTATAGAGCAAGAGGGACCATGTATATATAGGAAGGAAAGACAAAATTTAATGATGCATTGAAGACCCCAACAAGAAAAGTTGTCACCGTGCAATGCGATACGTGGAGTAGACAACCTAGGACACAATAGATGGTAAAAAATATATATTTAGCAACAAACAACACAAGTCAGAAAGAGACAACACAAGACAAAATGAAAGCATGACCTTTTGTAAACCCAATATTTTTCTAACCTATTCTCATTTAAGTTATTCTTTTATGTGAAAGGAATAAAAGAAAGGGGGGAAATTAATTATA
>JBBPDI010000005.1:13629031-13646084 GCA_037974545.1 Cucumis variabilis | reverse complement strand
AGATAATTGAGGATACACTTTATTTTATTAGATAAATAAAAGTTTGTATAATATATACAATTACAAACTACAAGACCAGATTTAGTGCATCTACTCCAACATGCTTTTGGTTTCATTAGAGGGAACCAATGGTACTTAAGAAATAAAAGGTAATTTATAGTGGTAAAACGATAATTTAACTTGGCTAAAGAAAAAAAAGAGTTTACAAAAATTAGAGGCTAGCACTACACGAAAAAAGGTCTACAATAACTCGCTAAGCTTGCACTCATAGACATTTTATAGCGTTTTACTAAAAGTCGTGACAACTCATGCTATTAAAAGTTTGAATTTTTAATAGCGTTTTATAAAAGCTATAAAAGTATGCATTTTGATAGTGTTTTGGAAAGGTTATAAAAACAACTTTTTAATAGTGTATTTTTCTATGTATATATTTTATGATAGTGTTTTTTCAAAGCTATGAAAACCTTTTTATAGCAAGTTTTAAAAATTGTTGATTGTTTATAATAGTATTTTTTTAACAAATATAAACGTTTAGTCATACCTTTAAATAAAAGCTAAATTAATATAATATTTTCACATATTTAATTAATAATAAACTTTTTTTAAATATCAATATTCAATTCCGAACATCAACATATAATGTACATGCCAGTTATGTGAATGAAATCTATTACCAAGGCTATTGTTCATGTCTCATATATTGTTAGCAAATAAAAAATCAAATAACAAAAAATGATCCTAAGAGTCATGTCATAAAAATGTTATTTATGTTATTTTCATATAATTGAACAATATAACTTGAGCAAAAGGAGTCGGTCTCTGGATGCATACCTTGACGTTCTTTTGATCTCTTTCTTCAACTCCATCTTCTTTATCCCTATCCTTTTTGTGGACCTATTTATTGGAGATGCATTTAGTAGCCAAAATGAAAAGAATAAATTAAAGACAAAATTGCAACAACTAGAATTCTACAACGGCATTTCACATTGTCTGCTACATGAAGAAAAAAAAATTGCATGTCAAATGAAAAAAGGAGTCCCTTTCAGTACAACAATAACATACTAAATCAACAATAAAATTGAACAACAGAGCTTGAAAATGCTGAAAATGCTCTGCAAAGGGTGTCGGTCTCTAGGTGCATACCTTGAATTTCTTTTGATCTCCATCTTCTTCATCCCCCATCCCTTTTATGGACCCAATTATTAGAGATGCATTAAGTAGACAAAATGAGAAGAATAAATATATCAAAGACAAAATTTAACCAAAGAACCAGACCAAAATTTTGACTGACGGGCATTCGCATAGTCCAGCAAACAATACAATAAAAAAATGTGAACAAAACAATCACCTTAGATACATGCTTCTGCAAACCATTTCCTTTAGAGCTTTCTGATCACAATCCTAAAAAGAAAAACAAACAAAATAAACCAATTGTAGTCTGATTCTTAATCATATCAACATAATATAGGTACAATAGTTAAAAGTTTGCAATCAACATCCATTATTTTAACAAATCAACGTAATATAGGTACAATGATTAAAAGACAATTTACAAATATCTAAGTCATAAAAGAGCAAGTATTTATCCACTTCAATTTTTAAGCTAGTTCAAGTTGGAGCAAGGGGTTATGCTATAGTAAAAGAACACCGTAGAATAAATATAGAAGAAAGAGTGGAATGATGTAACTAGATTATCTCAAACATAAAGCACACTAACCTTTTTTCCCAACAATTTCATAGTCAACTTTCTTTGAAACCTCTACAAAAGAGAAAGGAAAGGAGAGAGTAGCACAAAATCAATAAGAACTTGTTTAAGAGAATAGAGACTAAAGTGAAGATTTATCCATTCCGAGATTAATCCAATTTGGAAAGCTGATTACTATATAACATGAAGAAGAGAAGCAAAAATTCATCCCTTCTAAAATTGTCAAATTTGGTAAGCTAACTATAAAACATGAAGAAGAGATACAACACATACGTAACACCCCAAAAATTTAGGAAATTTTAGATTTTATTATCTTAGTTAATTTCTATAGATTTTTAGTGTTATTTTAAATAATTGTTGAAAATTATTTGCTTTATGGAAATTAAGATTAATTAAGTATTTATTGAAAAAATATTTAATTAATTATTGAAATTAGAATATCTTTTGTGCTGTTATGGATTTGTTGAAGATGGAACGATGTTGGTTAAATATATATAAAGTTATGAAAGAATCAAAATAATTACAGTATTGAAAATAATATAATTATGTTTTAGAGAGAGAAAAGTGATGTGATAGGAGATAGGTAGAAAGAGGCGATTGTTTAAGTTATTTAACGAGGAGAGAGAATATGATTATTTTGAGTTATTTATTTGGAAAAAGAAAAGGAAAAGGAAAAGGAGAAGGAGAAGGAAAAGGAAAATATAAATATTATTATTATTATTATTATTATTATTAAATAGGACCTTTCGTAAAGCGTGCCAACATCTTCTCCAATCTTTCTCCTCTTGAAACCCTAGCCACGCTCCTTTGTTTCTCCATTCATCGATCTCTATTGAAGGTTGTCGTCACCACAAATGACATTCATCTCCGTCCAAGCACATACGAGGTCGACAAGAAATCTGGGCCACGATTCAGTCTTTATAACCTTTCTCTCCACCGCGCCCACTGTCTGTCGTCTTCACTCACCATCAGTCGCACGTTCAGTCAAAGACAACCCTGATTTGTTCGCATGCAAGTCGATCCTCTTCCGTTGTAAGTCATGCGCCTCCAAGCTAGTTCTTACTCTGAGCCTCTTTCCTTCAATTGTGAGACGAGCCTGTTTATTCTCCTTGCTTGCCGCCATTTGAGTTGGGTCAAAGTTTGGTGTTTTTCTTTTATTTGGGTTTGGTTAGACCTATCAAGTATTATTTTTCTAAGCAAAAATTAAATTATATTGAATGTAAGTTGGATTATTTTTGCTTAAAGGTTCAGTTGGCTAAGTTTTAATTTAAGGATTTGAGTTTTGAAATTATTTCCATTGAAGGTGGTTTTGGTTTCAACCTTAGCTTGGGGTAAGCTTGACACTTAGTAAATAATTGGATGATTGGTTGACAAAATTAATAATTTTAATTTTGTTTATGTTTAGGGTTGTGTTAATTGAAAATTGACTATCAACAAGACTTTAGTTAATCTCGAGATAAAAGATTCTACTATTAGACCCTCGATATTAGATTAAAGAACTTGCATTATGTTTTTCCTTGTTATACATTAACGTAGCTATGATGCATGATGTGACTGTTAGGGATAACTGAGATATGTGATGACGATGATATATTATATTATGAATCTATTATTGAGATACATTATGATTGAGATATGATATTTATGACCTATTTATGCCTATGTGACTAGATTTTATGAGTGATTCGACGGGGCCACTGTCAACCCAATTCTCTTAGGCGTTCTTCAGGTCACCAAAGATCAGATGTGTTTCTCCGAGATTACTAGATAGCATGCATTCGGGAGCACGATAGTTATGCGATACTTTCTTATAGGATCCTAACGAAAATTTAATAGATACATTGCGGAACTAGTGGGTCCCTTACTGAGTATATGTTTATACTCTCTGTAACACCTCAAAACTATTAAGGTAATTTAAATTTTTTATGTTGAATTTTGGCTGTAATTTTAGAATTTGTTTGTTTTTGTGGATTTTGGATGAATTAAGTATTGAACGAAGAATGGTTAATAATTTGAGAGTGAAGAGTTTTAGTTATTATTTGGTATTTGTATAATTGAATTGTGGAAAAAATAAATAATTATATTTAAGGGTAATATAATTAGTAAGTTTTTATATTTTGGTTATTGGTGAAATAAAAAGAAGAAAGGTTGTTTTGATGGATAATTAAGGTGGAAAGAGAGAGAGAGTTTTATTGGAAAGGTAAAAAGAGAAAATAAATTAACTAAAAGATATAATAATAATATTTATTATTATTAATAATAATATTATCATTATTAAATAGGTCTTCTCTCGTTTTATGTGCATCATCTCCACCACATTCTTCCTCCCTCACAAACCCTAGTCGCCGCCAAGATTTCGCACGTTGCCTTTGTCCGACAGTCCTCAGGTGAAGCCTCGTTGCCATTTTTCTTTCACTGTCGGTCGTCCTCACAAACAACTGGCCTCAGCCATCGTCGTCATGAAGCAGTCGAAGCAAGTTTTCTCCTTCATCTAAAGCTGAAGCGTCGCGAGTTGTGCATCCCAATCGTTCGCGATCGTCAACTCGTTCACACCTGTAGGCTTTAGTCGTCCGCACCATGTTTCTTCACCCGAGCCGTCTGCGCCATCTCCTCTACACTTTAGCTGTCCGTGCTGACTACCTTCTTAGTCGAACCGTGAGCCCCCTTCCTTTGTTCCTTAGCTATTTTTGCTTTGGAGCCATATGTGGGGAGGATTTTTGGTACGTACTTGATTCGGTTAGGTATACCCATCAAGTTGTGAATTCTTGGTTTGAAGTAATTATAAATTATGGATTTGAGTTAGTTTATTTTGCTGGAAGGTCTAGCTAATTTTATTGGAGGACTTCATCCTTCAATTTTCTCATTCAAGGTGTTTCGTTACAACCTTAGTCTTTGGGTAAGTTGAAGACTTAAGTTAAATTTGGATGATGGGTGATAAGTTTACTAATCTAAGTTTCGTTATGATTAGGATTCGTCTATTTGGAGAACTTTGGTTGTTGCTGATAAGATTAATTATTTTTCTTGCAAATCGCAAGGTAAGAAATTTTCCTATTAGACCCCACTTTGAAGCTGCATGTATGTTCTGTATTACTCAGTAGTGTAGCTAAGGGAGATACAATATGATTGAACATGCTATGATTAAATATGCTATGTTTGAGTTATGCCTAACTGAGCTATGACATGGATGTTATGATATATATGTATAGGCTATAGTGTTCTGTTAAGTCTACCTGTTAGAGTCGTACCATATGGGTGTCCCTTGGGGTCACCACCTATGTATGCCTGTGTGGCTAGTTTTTGATGTGTGATTCGATAAGATCACTTACAACTCGACTCTCCTTTAGGGTGATTCCTTCGGATTCATCGAGAACCCAAATGTGTCTCTACCAATTCACTGGATAACGTGCATTCGGAAGCACAATAGTATGAGGTACTTTATTATAGGGCTCTAACGGGATGCTAACAGACACATAGCGAGACCAATAATGGGTCCCTTACCAAATATAAATTTATACTCATTCTTTTACATGTTTGATTTTACAGGTAAACGTAGAGGTAAAGGCAAGCTAGCTAATGATAAGAAGTGATTGTGGTTCACCATAGGGGATATTCCAGTTTTCTTATGCATTTTTTATTTATGTTTTCAGTATTTAATTCTTAGAAATTTATTTCGGAACTCATGATTATATTTTTTAGTATTTTATTTTTATGGGCCCAAACTAGTATTTTAATTAGTTATTTTAATTATTTATTTAGTTATTTTATTCTCTTTTTATACACTTTGTTATTTACTTTAACTAAATATTTAAAACATTTCCTTTAATTTTAGTATTTTCTTGTATATAAGAAAAAAATAATAATAAAAATCTATATTTATTTAAATGGTAATGACATCAACTTAGTAGGAAAGTTGGGTCGTTACACTGTCCTTTTCTATGTTTAAATTTTTCAGATGAAGGCAGAGCTAGAGGAAAGCTGGTGAATGACAAGAAGTGACTGTGGTTCGCCATAGGGGAAAGTTTATGATTTCTTTCGCATTTATATTTATAGTATTTTTTGAAATTTCAGAACTCATAAGTGCTCTAATGATATTTTCTTTTTATTTTAAATAGGAGCCGAACTAGTATTTTGTTTATTATTTTTTCTTTACATACTCTATTTATAATTTATAAATGAATATTTGAAGCTTTTCCTTTAAAATTTAGTATCTTCTTTTATTTTAAATAAAATATCTTTATTAGTTTTATTGTTAATGACCTCAACTAAGTATAAGAGTTGGGTCGTTACAACATATAACCATTATTATTAAATAGAAATGATTTACATGAGGTATATATGTATCAAATGGCCCCACAATCATCTTGTTACAAGTACACACATATGGATTGAGGATTACAAGTAAGGGTTAAGTTCAAGGAATATTTCAACTTCTATAGAGTTTGAATTGTGAACAAAAATCTTTGCCTATGTAATTTCCTATAGAAAACTCAAACTCAATAGACTTTTTCACTACCCTCATAGGTTCTCTTATTCTTCTTTCTCTTCTTCAATAGCTGCTACTATCCTCTCTTCTCTTTCCCTCTCTCTCTATACACATCCTTATCAATAGTCCTAAGTTAATCGTTGCATTGATTCGAGAATCACTTGTTTAAACTAATACCTATTTGATTTAAATCCATAGTCCCAAGAAAGAACAACTTTAATACCAATTGTTAGGATAACACCTAAATAGAGACTCAAGAACACAAAGAACACTAAAATATGGATATATATTGCTATAACAAGAAGAAATTAAAATATACCTTACCAAATTCAAGAGGGTTGGAAATCCTCTTCCAAATTCCCTAATTAGGAAAACCTTGACAAAATTCTTCATACCTTTCCTTAGACCTTTTCCTATTGTTTATAGTAAAATAGCCTAACTAATTACTAATATGCCCTCAAAACCATATATTATTATCCTAATAAAGCTACTATTCTTTAACTAGAGGCCTTAAAAATACCCCTTACTACTCTTACAAAGATCTTCTACAGTTTTTGTTCTCAGTCACAACCATAGGTACAAAAGAATTATAATCAGGGAAATAACTAAAAGCTTCATTTGTGATCTTGAAACCGAAGCTAATGCACATCCCAAGGTCAGTGAAAACTTGAATCTAATTTATGACAACAATCTACTCCTAGTGAGCTAATGCAAGATTGAGCAGGCTAAAAAATGGTATTCAATTTAAGTTGTCGGTTATTATTGAAGTTACAAACTCGACCAAAAAAGAGGATCATAAATAATCAATGCGGACAATCAGGAACATACAATGTAGAACCAGTATTAGGTATCCGACGTAAGTAAACATTTAGTGCTCGTTTTGAATGATACAACACACATCCATTAACACTTATACATTTCAACTACAACAGTCCATTCCATCGGTATTGGATGAAAATAAAAATTAAGAAAAACTTCAAACAAAGTATATAGATGTGATAGTAAGAAGAAACCTTCATTGGAGCAACTGTCTTGTTTTTGGGTAGATCTTGCTCCATGTCTATTAATATCAGAAGGTACCCTATAATAGGAATATCAGAATGCAGGTGTACGCATACTATGCTCAGTATACTTTACTCTCATTAATCGACACAACAGGACATAAAAGAGAAATCGAAAACACTCAGAAACTTCACGAAAATCAGAAAAAGCATAAGAAAGAAAGAGAAAAGGAAGGAGTGAAATGTAAAGTCAGAAGAAGATAATCTTAAATAAGGTTATTCGTCAGGTGCGGTGAGGCAAAGACTTCTTCGACATGCAGGGAGCTATTTGGTAAGGAGTGCGACGAGTCGGGGTCGACGTTGGATGGTAGCAGCATTGGGAGAGAGGTTGGCAAGAATAGGAAAATCAGAGGAGGGATATGTGAGAATAGGGAAATTAGGGTAAGTCTGAAAAAAATTAAAACGAGGAATTTGGGGTTGGGAAGGGTAACATGCAAAACCTAAAAAAAGGGGGGAGGAGGGGTTCGCGATTTTAATATCTCATTTTCCCTTTTTATTTTTTTATTTTTTATAGCCTAACATTAGAAAGCTATGGTTAGATGCTATTAAAGGCCACATTTGTTGTAGTAGAGTTTATTTAAAAAAAAGGAAAAACACTTTAAAAAGATAAAAATGACAAAAGTAAAAAGCTCTAAGTTTCATTTTCCTCTCTCATGCGTTACTGCAGTTTATCTTTTGCGACCAACGACAATTGCAAATTCGAACAATGAAGAGAAACAAGCTTCAAATAGAGAATGTCGATGAAAAGATCTGAATGGTGAAGGATTCAAATAGTAGCGACAAACAACAAATAAGTAGATTTAAGTGGTGATGATCAACGACAAAAAACTAGCAGTTGTGAAGGCAAACGACTTTGAGTGGCAACAATAGTGGCAAGAAGCAACGGTGGTGAGCTGCATTTTCAAAGAGTGATTGACAACAATAGTAACGACAACACAATTGTTTAGGTGGGCAACATAGTGAAGTTTTGAATAACAAAAGTGATAATATACTATCTCAATAGGCCTTCCATTATATCTTTATTAATAGAAGCATGCACATAAAAAGCCTTAAGCTTGCACCTTGCCTTAACAAATGCTTGAGTTTGGAAGCAAGCACACACATCTCGAGTCCTACACACTTGCTTGAACCTGGATGCAAGCCCAAGCACACCCACTTTCTTGTCCTTCACTTGAAGTTGCCTGCTTATTAAAAAATTCATAGATTTCACTTTTAGGTTGAATAACTTAAAATAAACTTATCAAAACAACAAATTTGATCCTAATACTCTTGCCCAACTTACATCAACATTCCAGCTTCAAACTCCTTGTGAATTTCCATATATAGCTTTTTTTTACCTTGCTCAGATTGTTCCAAAATCTGCACAACTAGGACTTCCTTAATGTTTTTGGCATCTTGCACGAAGTATTCTTAACGACAACCCACATTCATAAAATATACTCACTTATCTTCAATTTGGTCTAAAAAATTAGATTTTTGCAATAAGGAATAATTGAGAGAACTCTTTAACACAAACAACTCTAATTATCGAGCAATCTGCATGATTTAAGTCCCTCACCTCTTACTTAATAATGACCTATTACATGCATGTTTAACCTTAATTCGTCACGTGCATTCCCCTCAACCGACCTAAGAAGGCTTAGTCTCAATGAAAATCTTGCTTCCAACACATAAACTTACTTGGTCATAAGCCTTACACCAATGTCAAGACGTAACTCATGCTTGGCCACCCAAACTTGCCTTAAATTCACTTGGCTGTATAGTCCTCAACGCAAACCTTAATGCATGCTACAAAGTTTGCTACCTACTTAAGTGTTAATACCTAACCCCATCTTGGTCATAAGGTAGACAGCCTTGGCCGCATGGCTAACCTCTCACAAAGTTTGGATTGGGCCTTACTCCTTATGTAAATCCAATATTTTCTTGGTATATATTTTTATGTGAAAGAAAAAAAAGAAAAATGGAAATTAAATATATATATATAATGATTTTTTATTAAATAAAATAAAGAAAAAAGAAAAGATAAAGGGAAGAGGATAAACATTCGGTGCTTTGCCAATAAAAGAAACCTCCCACCGCCAATCTTCTTTCAAACATTTCTTCACAATTTTCTTCACCATTTTTGCACCAAATTTTAGAGGGACTTCAAAGGGAAGAAGGCTGAGAAAAGAAGAATAAGAAGTTCAAGAAGTGTTTGTTGAAGAAGACAAGGAGTTTGCAAGACCAACTTCTCTATAGTTCACTTAGCACATCTATGGTTTTTTATTGATTTTGAGTTACACAAATAGAATTAAGAGGTGTGGTTTAAATTTACTGAAATCTAATTCATTTTCAAACAAATTTATGAAGAGAGGTTGAGAAAATTCTGATGTTCATTGGGTGAATTTTGACAAAGAAAACAGGGTAGGTGGTTTTCACGCGAAATCAAAAGATCTCTGGATCTTTTTTTGTTTTTCAGGGTGTACTAGTGGAGTTAGGATCTCTATTTAGTGGATTTGGAAATATTATTCAATTTACTACAACTTTCATGAAGAAATCATGAACCCAAAATGACTAAAAATAAGTTAAATTATAGGGACAAGTTAAAGGGGTCGTGGTACGCACGATGTTGGACAAGTTAAAGGGATCGTGGTACGCACAATTATAAAAAGGGAATCATATTTATATGTCTTGAGGTAAGTTTTAGAGAACTTTAAAATTAAGATTTTGACATAAAGAAATCTCAGTTTGGTTAAGTAGTGAAAGAGTTATGATCATTTGAATTTTGTGCTGCGAATGTGGAAAATTCTGAGAAATGTGTCGAGTATGGTTTATTTTTTTTTAGGGATAGATTTCTTTAGCATTATCCTTAGTGAGTCATGTCAAGGATAAAATTTGAAGATCATAATATTTAGGTTTCTAATACTCGATTTTGGTTGTTTGATAGGCCAAGAGGAAATAGGTCGGATTTACACATTGGGAATGTTGCCTTAGACTGTGAGTGACCAAAACCAGTTTTGAAAATATTTTTTTCTCCTAATTATTAATTATGATTAAATGATCTACACGTTTATTTACAAGCTTTGAAGATCATTTGAATTCCATGACTATTTTCAAGTATGAGTTTCGAGACTAGATTTCTTAATGAAAATTTATGCTAGCACGTGATTATGGAATGTCTAGAAAGTATTTGAACCACTTTGTTTCAAACAAAGCATGAGTTACCAAGTATTATTTTAAGAACTATAGCTTTTCACGAACAATCTAAGTAAGCTTGAGCTTTACGAAAGATAAAAGAAGGAATATCTACGGAGTGGCATGTTATAATGTTTTCGTATAATTTTTCTGATGTTTCTATTGAAAGTATATTTTTGTCAATTAATTATTAAACAAAATAAAAATAAGTAATTGGCAAATCAAATCTTAGATTGTGTCAAATAAGATATTTTCGATTGAAAAATATTTATTAGGAAATTAAATCTTTCGAAGATATAGGAGTTGTTGGAGGATTTTTCTCTTGAGAATTAAAACTATATATACGTAACTGTGCTTTACGATGAAGGTTGATGAGAACATA
Organism: Cucumis variabilis; assembly: GCA_037974545.1. Classification (NCBI taxonomy): domain Eukaryota; kingdom Viridiplantae; phylum Streptophyta; class Magnoliopsida; order Cucurbitales; family Cucurbitaceae; genus Cucumis; species Cucumis variabilis. The sequence goes on along the minus strand of JBBPDI010000005.1, from coordinate 13,635,279 downwards.
AGATTTACATTGAGTACATTCAAGACGTCCAGAAAGCAACAAAGGCTGAATCAAGGTGAATTACATTTCGTGCTGTGTTTGTCGTTGCTTGAGAAAGAGATATTATCTACCTAATAAAAGACAGTTAAAAGAAGGAATATCTACGGAGCAAGTTGAGAGACATGTTCAACAAGTCAGGGGGAGCCTGAAAGTTTCTCTGTTAGATTCATAATACATTCAGGGGGAGCCTGAAAGCATCTCAGTGAGATTATTCATGTTATATTCAGGGGGAGCCTGAAGATTATTTTAGCTATTATGCTAGCTATTATTACTGTAATATGTGAGATGTTAATGACTATGAATCATAATAATATTCCTTATCTAAGTCAAAAGACTCTCCAGATGTAGGCACGTTTTGCCAAACTGAGTTACCAAACTACTGTGTTAATTTACTCTTTTGCCCTTTAGCTAAACGAGTAGTTAATAGCATAACATATAACTACAGATTATATTAATAGAATTATTTCAGTTTCCATTAACTACATGACTGAGGTGTTGAGCTCGAGGCTATATGGTACCGTGTGCACACATGTTAGATTCCATTGTTGACGTTGAGTGTACTCCATAACAACGATGCTGTCATGAGTGCTGGACGGGCCCCACTACGACAAAGACGATGGGAGTGCTGGACGAGTCCCACTACATCGTAGAGCTTGTAAGCGTTTGTTATACTGGGTGCGTCCTACACAACGTAGATTTGTCATGTTAGTTAAAATATTTTGATATACTCTAGCCTTGCTATATTTCAATGACGTAGATACTGAGTATTTGAGGAAGAAGCCATCCTTACTATTATATGTCTATGTTTACAACTTGAAATAACAGATTTATATGTGTAAGTTTTGACGTGCTCTTACCTTTAAATTTTTAGTTTTAAACTGAGTCACTCACTGAGATTTATAGCTTACCCTTCCAAAATGTTTTATCCAATTTCCAGGTAGAGATCGAGTTTTCAATGCCTGATAGACTGCCTTAGTCTGTTGAAGCTCTGATATTGATTGTCAGTACATGGTTAGAGTTGTGCATAGAGTCTATTGTGTTATGATGTATATATCTTGAGTATGATTTAGTTACTCTACAGTTTGTGTGAGCTTTAGAAGTTGCGGTTGTATAAACCTTTGTTGGTTATGTTTTAGTTAAGGTGTCTCCAGGTTTACTCGTGAAATCAATTATTTTCGGGCTACACTTCATGTATGTATATGATTAGTCTAGGATCCGCTGTGTTATATTGCATGTACAATAGTTTATATACTAGATTAGCAAGTTTATCACGTTAAAGATTTCAGCAGAGTCGAATGATGCAGATAGAGAAAAGCATTGTCGATCGACTTCATGTCGTTTTTCGGTCTAAGCTAGCAGGTAGTCTAGGAGGGGGTGTGACACCTTACACATGACAAGTACCTAGACGGCTAATACTTGGACAAAATTTTCCTTCTTCTAACTTATCTCGCAACTAACTACTCTTATTTGCACCTTTTGCTCTTCTTATCAAGATATTAAAAACAATAACAAATCAACAAGGTACACATACTTAGTGTAAGGCCCTAATCACGTAGCACCAAAGACCCTGAGGCAAGGATGCTGAAAGAAGAGATTTCTAATAGTAGAATATATATATAGTCTACGAAAGGAGTATGCGTGACTCCCTAACCAGTGGAAAGGAATTTTGGTTGGAGAGGATACTCACTAGGAATCCATTTTGGATAGAAGTATAGGGTTTATGAGGATGAAAAAGAGAAGGAGGTGACGTGAAAGGAAATGCTTGTCTAAGTCATATCATGTGAGTGTAAGCGATGCGATAAAGAGTAAGTGGCAAGGAAGAGGCCTGCTTGAATGTCAAAAGTTAGGCGTTTAGTAATGGGAAAAGAAGTACCACGCCTGCGGAAGTGTGACGAGAAGTAGAAGCCTTGTTAACGTGACTAAATGATTCAAAAAGTACGTATTTGATGTTTCCTGAGAAGATAAAGGAGAGTTTGACGAATAAAGAGTTTGGCTTCTCAAGAAGATAAGGTGCATGTCTCAAGAGAAAGTGAAATCGCCATTGATGTTCAGACTGCGTGTCGAGTTAGGGTTGGCTGCATGATGCATCAAAATGGCAAGGAGACACGTGTAAATTGTAGAGGTGACTCTTATATGAAGAGGCCACTATAAATAGGGATAAAAATCAAAGGAAGAGGGAGTCTTTTATTAAAAAAGTAAGACTTTTTTATGCAAGGGGCAAGAGAAAGTCTAAAGTTCTGAACGACAGGATGAGAGAACTACTAGAGAGAAGAGGAGTCCAGAAGTAGAGAAGGAAGAGTTTAGGGCTAAGTATATATGTGTGAGTGAAGAAACAAGCTTTGATGCGATGTCTAAGCTGTCATTTAAATATTGATTCTCTTATGTGCTTGCTTACAAATTATGAATAAAATGGTGGGAATGATTAGTCCTAGACTGTAACGAGTGTCTCTGTAACAAATGGTTGTTTTAGGGTATTTCTCATAGGTAGAATATTTGTGAATCTCTCATCAATAGGGGAAAGGTTTTATGGATGAATCCTGCACTCAATTAATGTTGTTTATAAACTTGATGCATGCAAAAGGTGTTCTATTGATATTTATTGAAAATATCCCTTCGTAAATGCTTATTATATTAGATTAGTACTATTGTGGTATTATGCATTGAGAAGCTAATCTTTTTGGTTACTATTTGTAATGATGACATGTAGAGAAAGATGAGACCTATCGCGTGAGACAGGGTGAATGCGAATCTCAGGGTCTAAGTAAGGTTACAATGGTTTGCTAGTTAAGTGTGAATTCCAGGTTTGAGAAAGAGCGACTATGACTAGGTGCTGACAGAAATCTCAGGTAAATCGCATGATGCTGATCGAACGTCAATTCCAGGTGTAGGCAAGAGGAGAATCCCTGGTCTTAGTAATAAGTATGGATTGCGAAATTTTCTAATTACTTGGTATTATGGCGCTTGTAATACTGATGTTGAATTTTTTATGGTTTTATGCGATGAGATTTATGTAACATGGGTTAACCTCATTATGATTGTTATACTATATGTGTTAGCTATTTGCCACGATGAACTTTGTGTGTTAGGAATTATTGCTTATGTTATTATGAATTTCTTGTGTTTTCCCCAAAAAAGTCTTCTCGAATCCTTGATTCACTATGTTCATTGACTTACATTTAAAGTGTTTTCTCTCCTTAGGTTGTTAGGTGTTAACGTCATGAGAAGATTACTTTTAAGGCTATATAGCCAAGCTAAGGAGGAAAGACAGAGTGTTTCGATAGTCTTACATAACGTGTTGGCTATGGAAGTTTCTATTATGCCTGAGGAGCCGATTGGTAGGCGCATATGACTCAACTCAAAAGGAAAGGAAGTGAAATACCCAAATTGGCAAAGGCCAAGCTTGGGAAGTCAGAGAGCCAGAGAGCTAGGTTAAGGAATGGGTAATCCTAAACACAGTTTGCTAAGAAAGGTGGTTAGGCAATCGAGGCAAAGGACTAAGGTGTGCCTTTACCCCTCTAGGTACAAGCCGCAAAGAGCAATGTTTAGCAAAGATGAGAGAAAAGGGTTATCAAGAATTGCCATTAAGTTGGGATGTTGATTACTCAAGGAGAAGTGATCGAAGAAAGGGATCTTGAATGCCTAAAGACCTTGACGCAATGAGCTGCACCTTGATAACAAATAAGGAATAAGGCGCATTGCTATACGATGAGGCGAGCAAGCTAGACTACAAGTTTGAAAGCTGTGCTAGGCAAAGGAAGACCTAAAGTTTACGTTTCCCTCTTATTATAAGGAAAAAGTCTAATTCCACTTGTACCTTATGATAAAGTGTTAAGTTAATAAAGAAATAGAAGTTGTACTTATTTCGCTGTATTATTTTATGTCTGTTGCATAAGTAGTAAAAATAACTTGTTAAGCTAAGTACTAAAGGCTAGGTGATAACGCTAAACCAATGAGAGTTAAAGTTGTTGTACTTCTTCGCGTTGTGTTAGGAAAGCCTTGGATTGAGCCTTGCGTTTAAGTATTTATTAAGGAGTTATTCTGCTTATTAGGCGTTAAACGCGTCATCTCGCAGAGAGATACACAATGGACGTATAGACGGCACACCTAGCATATGGTCGTGCGGTGTAACATTTGGGGCGAGGCATGACACTTAGGCTTAAGGAAATTAAATATAAGATCTAAGGTTTACAATTTATATATATAATTTTTTATTTTTGTTTATACCGTTTTTGTGTTAAAATAGAACAAGTTGATGATGGAAGTAATTCATATATTGACAAGGTTTATAGATAAAATAATCTATCAAGACATGCATTTTATTGACAATATCAAAGGATTAACTGAAGATAGAAAGAAGGTTGATTTCTACTTTAATTATCTTAATTTTTTTATTTTGTTATTATTGAGTGTTATTTTTATTTAAACTCGAAGTTTAATTGGATTTGGAGGAATTGAAATTAATTAAGAATAGGAATATATATATATATTTATTGTGAGAGGAAAAGGAATAATGATAATAAAATATTATGATTATTTGGTTATTTAAAGTTAGGGTTTTATGAGGTTCGCGAAAGTTGAAAGAGAAAAAGGAAAAGAATTTTTTTTTTCTCTTATCCTTCCTTCTTCACGCAAGAACAACACCCCCTCTTCCAATTGTTGAGTTTTTTTACCGCTGCACATTCACCAGTCACCCCTCACATCGGTTAAAATTGGTGAGTTTGGTAGTGATTATGGGTTTTGAAACACCCATTAGAGCTCTAAATCAATTTTTTTTTGGATTAACATGTGTTTCTTAAAATTTGAAGGTGAAATTGGATCATTTGGATTCAAATTTTTATTTCTATCGAGGTTTTGAAATTAGTTTTCAACCTCAGTTTGGCTAAGTTTATGGAGATTGAATTGGGTATAATTCATAATTTTATTAAGTAAAATTTATTAATTATTGTTTTTATGTTTAGGTTGATTCATTTGAAAATTTATTCTATACCAAGGAATTCTAGCTAATCTTAAGGTAAATGGTTTCTACTACTAGACCTTCGATTTAAGATTGAGGCTAAACTTTATGCATTGATAGAATTAAAATGCATTGATCTAAATAAAAAAATTAATTGACTGGATTATGTCATGGGTTGACTGAAATTGTGAATAGTATGATGTATTTTTTACTTGATATGATGGACAATTTATGCATGTGATGTTTATGCTATTCTTGAACTGAGCTTGACTGCATAAACTTATTTGGACTGATGGTAGTTACCACCTTTTAGCTATTAGGCTAGTGTACTATGCATGTATGATGTCCTCTAGGGTCACTACCTGTAAATTGAAACTGAAGACTGTTTGATTGCTACGTGTACCTTTAGGCTCACTTTATGATTGATGTGTTTTTCTATGGGATCACAAAAATGATATGGCTCAGGGTACCTCATAATAAAAAGTTAGCACTTCATTTAGCAAGACTAATAGTGGGTCCCTTACTGGGTATAGTTTTATACTCACCCTTTTTTATTGTTTAACTTTTAAGGCAGAGTTAAAGGAAAAGCAAGGTTGCGATCGACAACAATGGCACATGACCTGATATATGATGACTTTATATTCATGCTTCCACCAAATATTTTCATGTTTTTAGTTTTGATGATCGTTCTTGTCATGACTAATAGATGTTTCTTTATTTTAAAGTTTATGAATACTCTATGTATTTCTTTAAAATTATATGGAGCCCAAATTAGTTTTTTTTTTCTTCTGAGTACTTATTTATTTATTTTTTTGGTTTGCCAACATTTATTTTTAGACGGTTTCTTTTGCACTTTATTTAATAAAATCAGTGAACTTTTCTGTGTTTTAAGTTTTAAAAATGTTAGTTTCATTTAGTAATAACCTCAACTTAGTTCTAAAAAGTTGGATCGTTACAAATGAATATGAAATTATGTAATAATAAAAATGTGTCATGATAGAAGATTTGTTAACATAAAAGAGATGTCACTATTCTAATGTTCTTGACATTAAAGTGTCACAGTTTAGATATTCTTGACAAGAAAAATGTCACTATATATTATTCTTGACATTTTATAATCGTCGTCAATAACTATAATGTTATATTAGTTAGCCAATTTTGAGTCAATTGATGATAATGATATCTTGTCATAGTAAACTTGACAATAGTAGTTCATCATTGTTAGTAATTGTTAAATATTAACAATTATTTATCA
>JBBPDI010000005.1:13617212-13628931 GCA_037974545.1 Cucumis variabilis | reverse complement strand
GTTCTTACTAACAACAAAAAACAAAAAATGATTGTCATAATGAACTATATAAAATTCTTAGTTCAATCTAAACGATCGTGAAAAACTTAACAAATGATCATTATAATGAAATATAGAATGTCTTACAGTAATACTTAAATCTTCTAAACATTTGAAACGAAAAGAAATTTACAATTCTTACCACAAACAAACACAAAAATGTTCTTCATATGGAAAGATAGAATTCTTAATGAAACTTTATAATCGTCTAAACAGTTCTAATTTGCTATAGATAGAATTCTCACCGAAACAAGTCACTACAACGATATTGACAAAGTAGTATAAATGATTTTGATTGTCGAACCTGATGATGAAGATGACGAAGAAGAGAAAGAATATCGTCGAAGATGATATATAAGAGAAAGAATGATCCATATGAAAAATATATAAAACATGACATGAATAACTCGAAATGAAAGCTAAAAAAATCTAGAAAAAGAAGAATTGAAATTGAAAAAATGTTATAAACTAGTAAGGACAAATATGGAATACTAAAAAAAATAATGAACCTTAATGGGCTTTTCTTGAATTGTTATACGGACAGTAAATATTTTTTAATTTTATTATATCTATTAAAATTTACCTTATTCTAAATATTGAAAATTGAAAATTTTAAATTAAGTTTAACTCATAATTATGAAAAGTTAAGAGAAGAAAAAAATAAAAATATATTAAAAAATATTAAACATATATACGAAAGATTAACAAAGAGAGGGAAAAAATAAATTAAGAAACACTAAATATATAAATAGAAAAAATTAATAAAAGAAGAAAAAAAAATATAACAAGTTAAAGAAATATATATAAAAAAAAGAAATAAAAAAATCATAAAAATTGGGAATTAAACACAAGAGCTTTAGATAAAAAATAAATATAAACATTTATCGTAACCAACAAGTCAATTAGAAATTTCAAATTATATAGAAAAACAAAAGTCAAATAAAATAGGAACAAGACTAGCCAGGAGAAATTATTTCTCATAGTTTTTCTATTTTTGTCCAATTTCTTGTAACTTTTCTTAAATTTTGGAAACAAGAAATGAAAATGATTATCAAACATATTTCTTTCTTGATTTTTTTTTAAATTTATGTCTTAAAACTCGTAGTTTATAAATTACATTCAATAATCTAATTATTGAATTATTTATTAATAGAATATAATACAATAATCTTGAATCTAATAAATTAAGGTCTTTATGCTATTTTGTAGACTTGAACTTTATGTAGATAATAAATTAAGGTCTTTATGCTATTTTGTAGACTTGAACTTTATGTAGAGACATAAATGTGGATCAAGTTCGGGTTCATAGCCTAAACAATCTATAGTATATGAATAAGGTTGGGTACATTATTCTGGTAACACTATGGATGCGGTCTGCTTTATACTTAGTACAAATGAAGTGATCCTAAATTAGTCATGTAGAGACATGAAAGTGGAGACATCCTATGTAAAGTGTTTTCATAAGATTGGACCATTAAGTAGTCATTCCTACGTTATAACACCGTTAACATTTTAAAACTGACTATTTCATTTAATTTGATAACCTAGGCAACTTAAACCTTAATATTAAGCCGACTATGAACTTCGGTTCATACAAGATTATTCTTAGATCTGCATAGGTGAGGGAAGTTCATCAGCGCTGGCACAATATGCCTTCCATTTCAAGGGTAGGACCAGGTGGATAGTTGAGGACATAAGGTGCAAGATGGAACTCACTCCTAACCTCATTATAAGAAATTGGATCAATCGCGCTGCCACAAGCAACGTCGATAAAAGGTGCGTTGGCGTTGATCACATTTCACCAACGTACTAAACTCCGCATCAGGGAAAGCCCCTTTCTGCGACGTCAAGAACCACACATCGCGAAAACCCTAAAATTAAATTTAATGAGTCAACTATCCAGTATATATGGCAGGGTGACGTCGCAAAAAGTAATAATTTTATTTTTGGTGATGTCTATCTGCCAAACATCGTAGAAAATCATAATGGGTTAACTTTTCACGACGTGTGGCAGACGACGTCGTGGAAAGTCAAAACAATAAATCAAAATTATTACTTTCCACGGCACCATGCCACATGTCGTCGAAAGTTAACCCATTAAATTTAATGAGTCAACTTTCTGCAACGTGTGACTGGATGACGTCGCAAAAACTCATAATATTGATTTATTATTTTTACTTTCTGCGATGTCATATGCCACACGTCGCGAAAAGTCAAATTTGAAACGATAGGTTTTAACTTTCCGCGATGGCTAGCAGGTGACGTCGTAGAAGGTTGAAACATTGAATTTATTATTTTTACTTTCTGCTACGTGTGAGACATTGACGTCGCATAAAGTGAAAATATTGATTTATTATTTTCACTTTTTGTAACGCGTGAGACGTTGGCGTCATGAAAAGTTGGACGTTTCAACGATGTGTAGGACGTTGACGTCGCGAAAACTGAAAATAATAAATCAATATTTTCACTTTCTACGACTCATGAGTAGTTGACGTGCGGAAAGTTGCTTTTCCCGATGTTTTTTAGTATGTCAGGGAAAATCTAGCCTATTTCTACACAGAATCGAATCATAAACGTAAATAAAAGGAAGAGAAATTGAGAGAGAGAGAGAGAGGAGGAGATTTTTGTCCTTGCCGTTGCCGCTGCCATCGAAACCGAACTGAATGTTTTTCTTTTTAATTTATATATGTGTAAAGTGTATGTATATGTATATGTATGTATATATATGTATAGTTTAATGTGTATGTATATATATGTTTAATGTGTATGTATATGTATGTATAGTTTATTGTGTATGTATATATATATGTTTAGGGTGTATATATATGTATGCATAGTTTAATGTGTATTTAGGGTGTATGTGTATTTATATGTATGTATAGTTTAATGTGTATATATATATATGTATAGTTTAATGTGTTTAATGTGTATGTATAGTTTAATGTGTATGTATATATATGTTTAATGTATATGTATATGTATGTTTAATGTGTACGTATATGTATGTATAGTTTAATGTGTTTATATATATGTATGGATAGTTTAATGTGTATGTATATATATGTTTAATGTGTATGTATAGTTTAATGTATGTATGTATGTATAAAATTTAAATAATATATGAATTTAGGAAAATATATGAGTTTAGATTAAATTTGAATAAATTATATTGAACAATGGTTTAAGGTTAAGATAAAGTTAATGGGAGATTGGTCATAAATTATTCATAAAATAAGTTTGAATAGTTAGAGTATTTGAGGGAAGATGTATAAAACTAATCTAACATATTTATTTGTTAGGACTTTTAATGAGATGGACAAGAGTTTGATGAAACTTAGGAATAGGTTTTCTGTTGGGTATAGAGGAGTTTTTCAATTTTTAGAGGTTGCAAAAGATTATACAAATAATTACAGAAAAATAAGGTGTCCATGCAAGAAATGTATGAATTCAAACTAGGACTCCTTAGAGGGTGTGAGGTGACATCTATTAAACACTAGAATAGCTTCCTCCTATATAAATTGGGTGTATCATGGAGAGCCTGTGAACTTGAACATAGGTATGCAAATATTTGATGAAAGAACGAGTAATAGTAATCCTTTTGATGAAGGAACTAGAAGTAATCCAGTTACTAAAGAAAATGAAATGTTAGATATGTTGCATGATTTACAAGTTGGTATTGAACAAGTAGAAGAGATGGATGAAGTTTTAGATTTAGAAGAAGACAGAAAAAACAACGTATTTAAAGAGTTACTAAATCAAGCAAGTATTGAGCTATACCTCGGTTGTTTAGAATTTTCATCATTAAACTTTTTTGTTAAAATGATGCATGTGAAGGTTTTCAATGGTTGGAGCAACAAGTGCTTCGATATGATGTTAGAGTTAATAAAACATGTGTTTCCAATGTGTGGTACTAACATCCCTAGTTCATTTCATGAAGTCAAACGAAAATTGCGTGATTTAGGCCTAGAGTAAGAGGTTATTCATGCTTGTAAGCATGACTGTGTATTGTACTGGAAATCGTCGTCGAACATCGTGTGGACGAATACGTCATTGAGGATGCACTCTATGTAGGACTGAAGTTGATCCTACAATAGTAGAAAGACCAAATGTACTTCATGTCAGGAAAAAATTTATAAACGATGAAGATGACAAACAATCATCACATGAAAGCGGGTCAAGTGATGATGAATAACAATGTTTTTTTTAAGTATACACATTTTGTCATTTTTCTATACAAGCTGAACGTTGTGCTACTCACGTTTGTTGATTTTTATGTCTATAGAAACGACGTCTAACTTTTCAAGTAGTACGTATGAGGAAGACTATTTGCTTGATCTATACGTGTTAGATAATGCAGGTGGTTCGTCGTTAGTAGGTGACACTTTAGGTTCGTAGTAACCATAACTTTTAATACAATCCCTCTCAACTATCTTTAAGTTATGCTTATTGTATCTAATAACGAACGTTTTCAATAGAACCTCTCAATCTGCTCCCACTCCCACTACAAGGAGAGTACGACAACATTCTCGAAACATAGAAGTCAAGCGGTACGTACAACAAAATAGGAGAATCCCCATTTCAATCCCTCTTAGAGGGGACCAACCTGTCTCAACACATGCCCTTATTTCAGTTGGACGATCGGTGTGTTGACACGAGACACGTTTTTTATTCAGGCCCTGAAGTGGGCAGATGTACCACCATAGTGCATCGAGGTCATCAAGGGCGACCTAGCAATAAGTCTGTAAATACATAAACACTTATATATGTTTCTATTACCTATAAAAGCTATACTGACTTGAAACTTATTTCTTTTATAGCAATTTTTCGTGATCAATCTAAACGTTCCAGCACTTGATCGATTTGTTGAGCATCAAATGCTCACCATGTGGAAGGAATTCAGAGCAAGTAACCATCGACATTTTAAGAAGTTTAGCAACCCTAAACAATCATGGGCAAACTCGCCCCTAAGATTGGTCAATTAGGTAGAAGATTGGCACTTTCTCTGTGACTATTACATCACTCGACAGTTTAAGGTGATTTATATAGTTTTACGTTGAAATCAATTAACATTTATTTATTTAATTTGTTTGAAAGTATTAACATTTTGATCATCGTTATTGTTTGAATGTAGGAGCAATCAAATATGTGGAAAGCTATGAGGACGCAACAACCTTAGAACCACAAGAGCGACATAAAGTTGTTTCTTCATAGACAAACAGAGCTCACTGAACTACACGATCGTTCGGTGGACCGTGTCGAGTTATTCAAAGAAACGCACGCCAGTAGTACTAGCGAGTTCAATTCACCAACAGTAGAGGACGCTTTTGTAAGTTTAAGAAAACTTTATGTTTTGTTATACTTCCAATTTTGTTTTTAAGTCTGACATCTCTCAAACTTACAAACTTGTATTGTGCAGAATCAAATGGTGGAACTTCATTCTCAACCCCTCCTAGAGGGTTCTCAACTACTAACTGAGGACGAGATATGCGAGACAGTTTTGAGTAGACGATTGGACTACTCAAAATGTCTTGGTTAGGGCCCAAAACCCAAGTCTAGAACTGTCGCTTCATCTTCTTCAACCAGTTTATATGACTACCAAGCACATAGTTGAGATTAGTGAACTAAAGACGAGCCTTGAAAACACTAACCGAAAGATCGAAGAACAGCGCCTGAGGGATGAGGAGCGAGATCTATAAATGACGAACCATGCACGAAAAATGGAGGAGATAACGAAGATGATTGAGGAGATGAGTCAGGCACAGAGAGACCCATGATCATTTGGGGTACGCACTTTTCAATATTTAATTTGTTTAATTTTGCATATATGATATTATTGAAGGGATAAAAGCACTATGACAGCGAAAGATTTTACAGGACCATTCCTCAAATTAATTTGGTAATCTTAAAATACCAGTACATTGACAAAATTTTAGAATCAAAATTCTAAATATAAATCTAAGCATGCTTTTAAATTAAAAGATACAGAACTTACTTTCGATGACGTCTTTGAATTACAAATCAATCTCCAAATTGGGACACCACCCGTCGGAGACCTTTCTATCCTCTGGGATGAGATTGGTTTATGGGAACCAATTGGAATGGGAAAATATTTTGAGATATTAAAGAGAATCTTTTTCTTTTTGCAGAGAAAAAAAAAACCTTGGCTATTTTCTTGATTCATTCGTCCAAGAAAACTGTTTTCTTTTAGATATTTATAACTCTCTTTCCTTCTTTGAATAGGAAAAGGAGTGGGAGAGAATAATGAGATTCTTTTACTTAATTTACTAATTAATTAATAATTAATCAATTAGTTAATAATTAATTAAAAGAGCATTTTTAAAAATAGCAAAATAAATTAAAATATTTATAAGTTATAGCAAAATTTTGGATTCTATCACTGATAGTCTGCTATCATCGATAATCTTCTATCACTGATAGTCTGTGAGTCTTCTATCACTGTAGCATATCAATGACTATCAGTGATAGAATTTGTTATAGATTGTAAATATTTTGTAAAATCTACTATTTTTAAAAAATTTTCTTAATTAAATCATATTTAATTAATATTTTATTCAAATCTTATTTGAATGAATATCTCTCCAATATCTTATAGATTTATATTAATATAATTAATTAAATCATAATTAACAGAGTTACATCTAGTAGTTACTATTTCGCGGTTCGATCTTATGCAAACTCATTGCATATGATACCCTCACTCGCATGTCAACTACACGAATGCGTTGGATCATTGTCTTTATATCAAATACAAAGTGAGTCGTATCCATAGTGTTACCAGGATAAGGTATTCAGCCTTATCCCTAGACTATAGACCCTTTAAGTTGATCCCGAACATTGATTCCTGTATGTCTCTACATACTGTTCAATACTCATTAAACAACTTAGGATGTTATTTTATTAGATTTAGGTTATTAAGACAAAACTAATAGTATAATCAATAACAATTATTACAATAATAACACTTTATTAATAACGGTCAATGGATTATATTTATAATCTACGAGTTTTAGGACATAAATCCCAATAATTATAAGTATACTTTTATGTCATTTGTAGGTTTGGCGTTTGTAACTACAACACACTAGTGCATTAGATTTTAAGTTTTTTTTTAATTAATGTATTTGTTTTGAATTATGTAATTGTTTTTTTTGTATTGAACATATTTCATGTATATTATTGTTTGGTAATGAATGAAAATATTTTTATTTTAATCATTTTACTACAACTTTTACAACGTCAGAGATTAGTTAAATCAACTAAAACAATGACAAAATAAATAAAATAAATAATAAAAAAATATTTAAAGCCTTCCGCGATGCCACGTCGCAAACACCTTTTGCGACGTGGCGTCACGAAAGCCCTCTGCGACGTGCTGACAGCATGTGTTGAGGAAATTTTTTCCATCGTTGAAGTGATCTGCATCGGGGAAAGTATCCCCGACGTGCCTGTCGACATCGTTCTTGACGTCACGTTAACCTTCTCCAACGTTGGTGAGGGTTTTCGACGACGTGTTGTTTCGCCAGAAAAAACCTTATTTCTTATAGTGCCTCTTTAGAGATAATAGATAGATTGTTCCTTTATGCATTGAATCCAGGTCTTAAACAAGGGGCCCCACCCTCTCATTGACTCAAGAGGAGTTCAATTTAGAGACTGGACCTTATATAAACCAATTGTTCATTAGAGGATCAGTGGTACTTAAGTAACAAAAAGTAATCTCAAGTGTAAAATGGTAAATTGACCCAGTTGAGATTATGAACAACCTGTGAATGAAAGGTTAACTTACTAAGCATGGTTATATTAGGTAGACATAAATATATCTACAGTGAGGAGAGTGTAACTACGAGACTTTAGTAGAATGACCTGTTAATTAACAAATGTTGATTAGTTTAAGCTAAAAGAGTTCAGTCGATTATTTTCAAATCGTTGGAATCCATGATTTATAGGCCCACCAGGTCCCTTTACTATCTCATTAATGGTAATAAAATTTAGAACAGGGTGATCGAAATTTGAATAGTTTGAATTATTTTGTAATGACTTTTTTAGAAACAACTTATATTTAAATAAGATTTAAATATAAAATAATTCAAATAAAGATTCTAAGTTTATTCAATTGAATTGATCGAGATTTGATTTAATATTATTATTAATATTAATTAATTACATTAATTATATTAATTAATATAAGTAATGAAATAGTTAGAAAATCAATTTTAGAAATTCAAATTTTAAAAAATCAAATAATTTAAAATTTTAAAATTCAATTTATAATTGATTTTGTTTATTCGAAAGAGATTTTTTCCTCCTCTTTCACATATTTCAACACATACTTTTCATTTTCTCTAAAACAAACACATTAGATTGATCGTCAATTAGATCATACAATCACATTCTAAAGCCAGAGAATAGCATAGAAGACTCTTGTGGTTGTTTATGACTTCGAATCAACGAAGCAGATTGAGAATCGAAGGAGAATTTCAAAATTTAAGTGTTTTTGAATTTACATTTTGCTTAGTTTTCAATTTCATGTTAAATTAGATCAAATTAAAGTGTTCTATCTCAATTCTCTTTTGCTACCATGTTCGTCTATCCATAAAAAAATAATAAATAAAAGCAATAAACTAGAACGTTGCCAAACGAGCCTTTAGTTCCTCATAGTTGCAAAATAGTTCAAATGGTCATTGATTTAACATTAACTTAATGGAATGTTTATTATATTCTTATGTGCTGATGTTGGAGGCTCTTTGTACTAATGACATATCAATTTTATTATATTAGTTGGAAAATGAATAAGCATTTTGTTAACTTAAAGTTAAAGTCAAGGACCATTTAAAACGGTCTAATATATCACATAGCATGTAGAAGCAAGGCGAGAAGAGTTAGGTCGACAGTCTTGAGTCTACAATTAGTTTCTTATGAAAAACTTGTGTACTAAAAGTCAAACGTACCCTTATGATTTGCTTATTAATAACGTTTTCTTCTTTCACTCAATTTCAAATTCTATGTTTAATTAAATTTAGTCGTTTGATGTATTGCTATCTCAAGGGAGATATATGCGTTGAGTGTCTAGATGGTACGTCTACACTAGGTCATGTAAAGTGACTTTTGGGACGAGTCGTGACACAAAATGTTAGCCACACAATCCAAGTATTGAGTTCTATATCTCTAAAATACTCAGCACTACTCAGTTTCATTCAAAAAATGACCTTTGAGTCTTTCTGCACTTCAATGTTTACCTTCTTGATCTCCCTTCTTCTTGACACAATTTAAGAAATTTTGCAAATGAAATGAAGCAAATCGCACGAATAGATGTGAACCATTCCTTCTCCAAAATTGCCTATTTATAGAGCACCTTGCATGTGTTGGTGATGACACCTTACCTTCCACGTCATGGTTGCATGAGCTAGCCTTGGCACATCCCTCCTAATTATCCTACCACTAGAAGAAATTTGGCCTTTAATGTCGGTTTAAAACCGACATTAATGACCTTTAGTGTCGATTGACAACCAACATCTATACTAGCGTTATTAAAAGCCTTTAATGTCGTTTTTTCTTTGATGTCAGTTTAAAAACGACATCAAAAGCCTCATTAATGTCGGTTTAAAAACGACATTAATGGTCATTAATGTCATTTTTAAACCACCATTTTTTATGATGTTATTGAAGACCTTTAGTGTCGGTTGACCTTTGATGTCATTTTAAAACCGACATTAATAAGGACTTTAATGTCGGTTATAAACAATTAAAGAGGCATTTAATGTCGTTTTTAAAACGACATCAAAGCCTTGTTTCTAGGTCCATTATTTTAAATTTATTTTTATTAAATTGTTATATTATTCTCCATTTTTTATGGCGTCAAATAGTTAAAAAGCGACGCTATGTCTATTTTACTTATATATATACAAAATGAAATCTTAATATTGTGTACATTTACATATACAACTTGCTCCAAACACAAAGAAAATGAGAAAAGTTAACTATTAAATTGATAATCCTTTCCAAAAAAAAAAAAACATTGAGATAGTAATAAGTTCCATAAATGACCAATTTCAAGATCATGTCACAAAGATGAGGGTCTGACTAATTGTACTCGTAGTCATTTTCATCTATTACAGTCATTCGTTTAGTTCTTGCTCCCTATGAAAGACATCAAGATAAGTTGACATCCACCATAAACAATCAAATTTAAGCAACAAGAAACATCAATGCACAATAGTTAAATCAAAATGGAAAGATAGGTTTTTAAATCAAAGGAATATGCACAATAATTCACAATATATATGTGATTATATATGTGTGTACATGTATATATATGCATAAGATAAAAACTTTTCAACCATGTAAATTGATTTCAACTCCTAATACAAACTTCCATGTACGAATCTATGCATAAGTTTGAAAGAGTTAGAAATAATGAATATAAAGCTCTAAACAGTCTGGTTTGACAGACTACAAATTAAGATAGAAGTTCAAAATACCATACAGTAAAAACTAACAATATTTACCTTTGTTGGGTCAATGCCAAAACCAGACATTTGCATCATTCTCTGCAGGCTATCAAATCCCTTTCGAGAGAGAGATTGTGAATTTAGAAAGTGTTCACAATACCACTCAAGAATCTACCACACAATTGCAGCAGCAACATAAAATTCTAGATCCCTTCTTATGACCCTGGAGCAATTTTTGTATGTGAAGGGAAGAAATAAATCATTATACACGTTAATAATCTGAAGTAACGTGTATAATGATTTATTTTTTCCTTAACTACTTGACCCCTAGCAAAATAACGTGTATAATGATTAGTTACACAGATAAGTATGCATGATCTGCCTTAACTACTTGACCCCTAGCAAAATAAGCTACTTCAGTTCCATCAGTCAAATCGACCTTAGATTATTAAAAAATAGTTACAAAACGAAAGGGGACTTGAGAAAAATTATAGAAAAAATTGAAATAGATGCTTCTCAATTAGAAAGAAATAGAAACAAAAGAGAACCAAAATCAGTATCAAGAAATAATAGTAATAGTAAGTTATCAAATCTTTAAATTTCCTACCTCATCACCCGTGGCAAGCAAAGAGCCCTGACATTCTGCAATAAAATCAACATTCCAACAAATCAAATAGTTCAACATCACATTGTAAATGTGTAGAAAAATACTGAAAATGTCAACAAAAATATAACTAATATCTACATAAATACTAACAATAAGGTTGTAATTCAGAAGACCAATCTGTTCGCTTAAGAAACATATAGCAAACTACACCAAACCTCTCGGTCACATAGAAAAAGATAATTAGAAAAACGTTTGATAGAATAATCTTAAAAGTTGTTAACAGATCATTATTCAATATTTAAAACTAACTTTGGTTCCTTCCCAATATTTGAAAAGGAAAAATTATACGTAAGAAGTGTATTTATTGGCTAAAAGCCATATTACTAATCTCTAATTTTATCTCTAAACCTTATTTCTTTTTCTTTTGAAAGAAAAGTTCTTCGTCAAGCAATCCAACAAAAATTTTCTGTTAGATTATAATTTAGACCTCCAATTTCAATATCCATTCTCTATGTGCTTTTTCAAATATGGGGAGCAATGAATCATATATAATCGGAGATATGAAGTTCAAACAGAAAATAGGGATCAGACATGGTTTTCTAGGCCG
>JBBPDI010000005.1:13581643-13596284 GCA_037974545.1 Cucumis variabilis | reverse complement strand
ATATGTTAGGTGCAGATATATTTCAAATAAAACTATTTAGAATTCAAAAGATTTATATACATAAACTAAGAAACACACATACACGAGATATAGATACAAATATGATATATGATACAATGATACATCAAATTCTAAAAAACTAGGTTAGTGATTTGTTTGAAGATACATTTTTTCTTCTTACATAACATAAAATATATTAAATGATTCACTAAATCCACAAGAAATCACGAAGTGTCAAATTAATGACAATGGAATGAAATTTAAGAAAAACATTTAGGGTACGTTTGGGGGAAGGGTTGAGTTATGGAAGGGTTAGGGTTATGATAAAACTAGTGTTATGATAACATTAGTTTTATGATAACACTAGCTTTATGATAAGAGGTGTTTGGGAAAGGGTTATGTGAGTAGTGTTATGATAGTGTTATGATAAGATGTGTTTGGGGAAAGGGTTATATGAGTAGTGTTATGATAAGATGTGTTTGGGAGAAGGGTTATGTAAGTAGTATTATAATAAGATGTGTTTGGGGGAAGGGTTATTTAGGTAGTATTATGATAGTTTTATGATAAGATGTGTTTGAGGGAAGTGTTATGTGAGTAGGGTTATGATAGTGTTATGATAAGATGTATTTGAGGGAAGTGTTATATTGGTAGTGATGTGATATATTTATTATTTAATTATTTTTTTTATCAAATTCATATTTAAAATCATATAGTGAAAGTGAATAATTTTTTTTACCAAATCATCCGATGTCGCCTAAAGTAATTGACTTAATTTGTGGATTGGTAATGTCCATATTGAACATGTTGTCGATTAGTTGCTACGTTTGATTATCTATTGTGACGCAACACGTAAAAGTGGAATAACAAGTGCAAATATACATATATGTGTATATACATACATACATACATATACATATACATACATATATATATATATATATAAATTAAATTACATTGCATTAATTTTACTACATGAATAATTGGAACAAAAAACACATAACTTGTAATATCATTCGAAAACATCGATAAAAAACAGTTAACAGGTAGAGTCATAAAAAAAACCATAACAATAGTCCGTGCAAATAAAAGAAACAATCAGCTAGCACCTCGTATGATCATCGTGCAGTAGTCAAGTTTCTCATCATCTGCCAATTCGAGGAAACCCTTCATGTCCGCTAAATTGTTCATCAGTATTCGATTGCATTGTTCACTTTACAACCTAGTGAGCTGAGGTATGGCACGCAATGTGCGAACGACCTCTCTACGGACCCTGCTTTCATCCTCAAGTGCCAACTGCGACCACTCTGCAATGAGCCTCAGCTGATCGGTTTGGCAAGCCATGGCATCTTTAATGACATCAACTATTTTTGATTTTTGCCCTCCTCGCTTTCTCTTTAAGTCGCTCGAACACGTCCTACTATCGCTTCCTCGACTAGGTCGTGCTATGTCGTCGAGGGATATGTTAAACCCATGGCTGGACATAGAAGGAATTTTCATATCATTGAGATCCATGTGCACAAATTTCTCAAACCTAGAAGGAATGTTCGATCCGACATCGACAAATGTCTCCACACGGGCTCCGATTGCTCGATCTTTCTTGAATACATACGACAACTCATCGTAATATAAGAATGACTTATTTAGCAGGCCCTTGGTTGCAGGATGACTCTGCATAGGAAAGAAAAATAAAAAATTAGACTTGTTTCATAATGAAGTAAAAATTATATCAGTGTACAATTATACTTTTCACATACCTTGACCCAGTTGTTAAACAACTCCTTCTCAGCAACGATGCACTTCGCATCATTATTCCAACCGAACCCATTGCATGACGGGTCATATATTTTTTGCAATTGCCTGGTATGAGCACTTCAACGTCTTTATGCGGCAGTCAATGGCTGTGGTCGCATGGACATTGCATTCCGGCAACTTCACCGCCATCATTCGCAGAAGCTGTACCAGATACCCAAGTCTGAATGTGTCATTGTCTGACTTCCATCCACTAGTAGACACCAACTCCACGAGGGTTGCCTCTTTCTCCTTCGTCCACACATGCTTAGGAGCACGTGATGAACTTGTCATACTGACAATCATACAATGACTCATAGAAATCAGTAACTTCAATACACAGGAAGGCTAAATTGTTAAAATGATAATTAAAACGTCTAATGCGTAAAGGGATACAATTCCATTCGTTTTAATACTACATGCATACATTGAGGTATACAGAAAGACACACCCAATACTAACTAAAAACAAATATTGGAATACTAAATTGACACGCATAGTCTATTCATTATGCACCTGACATTGATTGAATATCTCGGTGGCCAAATCATCCCTCTACTACGTCCATTCGTTCAAGTTCTCAATGAATTGAATGTAATCACCTCCGATCGTCGCGTAGGTGGAGTCTCCCTCGTCAACATCGTCAACAAAATTGACATTCGTCATCTTGCGGTTGATGAGATTGTGTAGTAGACAACATGCTAGAATGGTTCGACGTTGAATTTGCACAGGTTAGTAGGACTTTCCACGAAGGATTACCCATCGACTCTTCAACACACCGAATGCTCATTCAATAACATTCATAGTGAAGTAATGTTTCATGTTGAAGTACTCTTTCGAGGTGGTAGGGTCATTTCCTGCTACTCGCCACTCTTGCAAGTGGTGTCTTTGTCCTCTATAGGGAGCTAGAAATGCCTCTGCATTGGGGTATCCTATGTCTCATAGATAGTAATAACTTGTTACGAATTCGTCAGATCTAACTAATTTGATTGACGTTGTAGGTAGTATATGTTCGAGGCATAAAACATTTGATTACCCTTAGGGAATATGCAGACCGTTTGGTCGTGCAATAGCATCTCGAAGAATGCGCGAATCTGCTGCAGACCTTTCCCAGCCAGCCAATACGAAGACGAAGTCACCTTTTATGTCACACATACTAAATATGTTTATGACAATTTCTTCCTTACGTGTTTTATACCTAGGCCTATCGTTTTACGACATGTTGACCTTGATATACGTGCCATAACATGCCAACTAATGCCCCAAGACAGTTCTGCATTATGAAATATCGTGCAGTCAAGTAGTTGGACTTCGTGATTGATAAGTAACAGAATTGAGTAATATGCGGACCTCGAAGCACCTCCATCGTGAATCGGTACATGTGTTAGTCACTTGCTGTGGTTTCTTCAATCACTCATCATACAGGCGCAACACAGCCAACAGTACGAGGTTAAAGTGATGGGAAACAGTCTCTCTTGATCGCACAAAGTTTCGCTGGATGACTCTATTCTTGACATCGTGCACCAATATATGCAGAAACATTGCGCCATCTCCTCGACATCGACGATTTCGGTCGACGTCAGACCAGCAATTGTTCTCAGTAAGTGACATATAATGGCAAAAGTTTGGCTGTCCATTCTGGTACTTTGAGATAAACGAGGTCGAGGGAATGGATCATACGGAAGTATGCAAGCTGTCTAATTTAATGCCTAGTTTTGTACAGTGTATGTGTCACCCGCTTATTGTCGTTCATTAGTGCCTCCAATAGCAGTACTAACTGATTGTGGGTGGATGTGAAGACAGCTAGTATTGTGTGAATGTTTTCGTAGGCCATTTAAGGGTAGCACCTATGAACCCGATGATCTATTTTTCTAACTGGAATGCTATTACACCTTCAATGCATGCATTAGAATATAATACAGTTATTTACTTGTAAACTGTAGTTATGTAAAATGAACTTATACGTCACCAATATGTTGCTAATATGGGTATGTACTATGCATGACCAAAATGTTTTTCCAAATTCATGTTGTTGAGTTTGAAAAGCGTTGCTAATATAGAAAAAAGCAGTTGTCAATTTTTTTTAAAACTCAGTTAGGATGTGGTAATTTTTTTTATAATGTTTGTGAAAACTGTAAACCCATATTTTAGGCAAAATGAATAGTCAACTATAATTCAATTGGAAAAAATTGTGACTTCCTATAATTACTTATATAGTTTTGTTTTGTTTTTTTTGTTTATATATATATATATATATATAAAATATGATATGCTCATTCAACTATATTTATCTATTGCATTTTGTGCAAAGAAAATGTGTGACTTTCATATACTGTTAAACATTTTGGTAATGAACTAATAGCTAGAGTGATTGATATTAGTCATAATCAAACGAAATCATATGAATTGTTGTGCAAAGGGGTTTTAAAAGAACATGGGTTCAATTTAGTTTCACGCAATAGGAATTAAAATGGTTATTTAAGTCAACTTATATCATGAAATTGAAACTTGATTCTCAATTTCATATATGTATATATATATATGTACATACATGTATATATATATACACTTTCTTTACGACTGTTTTCAAAATTGAAGACAAATTTTCAAAACAGAAACAAGCTCTGAAGTATGAAATGGAGGTACATTTTAAAACATGAAAAAACAGAATTAATTAATAACCAATATGGTCAATAAAGTTTGAAATACAATAAACAATAAGGCGAAAATATTCAACTATAAGATTTGAAAATAAAATACTACACTACAAAGCGCCAATGCCTCGTACCTCTGACGACCGAAGTATGATGTCGGATATCTTGCAAAGAAAGTAAGAAAATCAGTGTCCCAACCTAACACAAGTACGAGTAAAAATATTATAAGGATGAAGTGTATCGCTTACATACCGTAATATTTGGAGGAATGTCGATGTTGAAATGAAAAAACAAGAATCATTAAAATGAGTGAGAAAATGAGCCTATTTTAATTTTAAAAACGTTGTGCCTTAGAGGAATAAAATCCGTTTGATGTAACGAACTGGGATCTATTAGTAGAAACATCAATACAAATTATGCAACAATAGGATGTGTAGCAAAGTATATATAGGATTGTAAATGCAACCAAATAAGCATACAACATCGACACATAAAATGTATATCAAACAATCATACAACATCAACACAAAAAATATATATCAAACAATTATAAAACATCAACATTTCCTAAAATGGCTATGGATAGTGAACATGAGATGGCATGAAAGAAATCATGAAAAGTATGAAATGGCAGTGCATAAGGTTGTGTATAAGAAGGTATATCCTTCAAATAATTAAGCAAGTCGTGGCCCATAATATACCTCAAACATAACATATCAAGATTGAACAGTAAGGGCAGACACACACATTATTATTAACATAGATATGGCAAAAGAAAAAAGAAGCACAAATGGAACTTCAAAAGAAGAAAAGAAAATGAACTTACCTACCAAATGAAGATAGAGCAGAGGAGGAAGTAGAACAGAAAAGGAGGAAAACAACACACAATAAAATACAACAAATGAAGTGCTATATATA
Organism: Cucumis variabilis; assembly: GCA_037974545.1. Taxonomy (NCBI): domain Eukaryota; kingdom Viridiplantae; phylum Streptophyta; class Magnoliopsida; order Cucurbitales; family Cucurbitaceae; genus Cucumis; species Cucumis variabilis. The sequence goes on along the minus strand of JBBPDI010000005.1, from coordinate 13,590,924 downwards.
GAGGGATAAATGGTCTAAAGTATGCATTTATTGACCCATACCAAAAAAATAAAATAAGGAAATCTCTGCAAATAACAGAAGTGTATAGAAAGGGGGAGGGCATAGTCAAAACCTACCACATTAAGACAAAGATAAGCTATGAATAGACAAATGCATAACCAAGGAAAAGGATTGAACATGGATAGTGTAGTGTTATGGATGGATGAGATTTGCTTACAAATAAAGAGAACAAAACAGAACAGAGAGTTGCTTGCAAAAAAAAAAAAGAGAATAAACTTCACAGCAAACCAAATTCAGAAGGCATCTTAATTGCAAGTATATTGGAACTGTAAACATAGTTACTTAAATGCCAAAAGAAATAAATATGACAACATATTTTTAGGGCACTAATTAAAAAAAAAAGCCCGTAAATGCAGTGTTTAGATTGCTAGGCACTATAGCAACAAGAAATTTAAACAAACAAAACTAATCAGAAACATGAAAAACAAGGACAACATTGTAGTTTCAAACGAGGATGCCCAAAAATGAAAAAATATGGAAGTAAATTGAAGGAAGAAACAAAACTATTTTTCAGACAAGCACATAAAGAAAAGTAATTACAAATAATTATGAATTCAAACAAACAAAACTTATCAGAAACATGGAAAACAAGGACAACATTGTAGTTTCAAACGAGGATGCCTAAAAATAAAAAAATATGAAAGTAAATTGAAGGAAGAAACAAAACTATTTTTCAAACAAGCACATAAGAAAAAGTAATTATAGATAATTATGAATTCAAACAAACAAAGCTAATCAAAAACATGAAAAACAAACAACAGCATTGTAGTTTTCAAATGGAGATGATCGAATATGAAAAAAATATGGAAGTAAATTGAAGGAAGAAACAAAACTATTCTTCAAACAAGCACATAAGCAAAATAATTATAAATAATTATGAATTCAAACAAACAAAACTAATCAGAAACATGGAAAACAAACAACAACATTGTAGTTTTAAATGGAGATGATCGAATATGAAAAAAAATATGAAAGTAAATTTAAATAAAAAACAAAAAAAATTATAAATAATTATTCAGACAAGTACATAAACAGAACTAATCATAAATAATTATTCAGACAATACATAAATGTAATCCTCATCATCGGCTTTGATAGAAACTCGAAATCCAACCACTTACTTCCAACCCTACCTTGCTCGAACATCTCAAATGCAGAAGATGATTGTAACGATAGTGTAGGAAGTGTCCAAATCAGAAAACAAAAATACTCGATCAACAAATGAAAGTCCAAGCGACAAGGGAAAGTGGAAGGGGAAAATCGAGTCGGAATTGCATGTTCACCAAGAAGAGTGGTAAACATGCAAGCGGTTAAGTTTTGGAGGCAGAGTGTAAAACCTAACCGTTCAACGAAACCAAAAGGGTGATCCATTTGTTTCGAAGGCAACGCTGTGAGCAAAGCCTTCAACGAAACTTGGGACGACGAAGAGTGGAAGAGAAAAAAAATTACAGGAAGATAGTTTTTTTTATCCAGAAGAAAACAACGACCAAAGATCAACCGGAATAGGTTGAAGATGAGTTGAGAAAAAAAGGAGGAAGTGTTTTCGATAATTAAACCCAAATGCAATGTGGTTGACAAGGGTTAAAGAGACGGGATGATTTCATTTGGAAAATTGGAAGGATTAAAAGGGTTAAGGAAGGATGAAGTGGGTGTTGAGAGATTGAAGGCGAATGGAGAGGGATGAAGACGAGTGGAGAGGGAGTAAATCGTGAAGTGTTGAGAATGGCAGACAAAGAAGTAAGGGTGAAGACATATTAATAGAAACCCTAAAATTAGGGTTTCCATTACACGGGCCCCAAACGTGGGTTAGGGTTATTATAACCCAAGCCCACAGTGATAACATGGGGTTCAAACACACCCCTTAAAGTGCAATACAAAAAAGTAACATTAAAATATTGAAATATAATAATCAATATAGAATGCAATAAAAAAGAGACACAAATTGAATGCAATAAAAAGAGACATAAATTGATCAAAGAAGAGAAAGAAGATTAGTGGAATGTATCACTACAAGAAATTAGAAAAATTTCGATGCCACAAAAACGTCGGCGAAAGGTACGTCGGTGTTGACCACCTAACACCAATGCGAGCAACGTTGCATTGGCGAACTAGAGCTTCCCCGACGTGTAAGAAACATACATTGAAAAATGTATAAAACTTAATTTAATATGTACACTTCAATACGTCACCTTTCCCCAACGTGTATCAAAGAGACGTCGGGAAAAAGTAAATATTAATTTAATATATCACATTTCTCCGACGTGTAACAGAGGGACATCGGGAAAAGTGTAAATACTGAATGTTATTTACACTTTCCTTGACATCCCTCTGTCACGGCGGGAAAAGTTGAAATAGCTGGTTCAACTGTTACTTTCTCCGACGTGTGGCAGGGGAACGACGAAAAAATGTTTTAAGTAATTGTCCCCTTCCACACGTCGGGAAAAGTGAAAATAGTCGTTATGATTTTCTACTTTCCTCGACGTGTGGGAGAGGAGGAGAGCTGGGAGTGTTGTCGTCGCCATCCGTCTTCGTCGCTATTGCTGGAAGTGTTGTCGTCCTTTTTTGCCGCTGCTAAGGTTGTTATTTCCTTTTTTTTTTTGAGAAATTAGAAAACTTGAATGTATATAAATTTATATTGAATTTTTTATTTTGTATTGAATTTTATTAAATTTGAATGTTTATAAATTTGGATATAATGTATGTATGTGTATGTTTTAAGTAATATGAAAAATGTATGTATAAAGAAAAATATATGTATGTATATTTGGAATTCAGAAATTATAATAGATAATTAAAAATGTATGTATGTATATCTGGAATTTAGAAATTAGATACATAATTAAAAGGAAAATTTTTTAAAAATAGCAAATTTTACAAAATATCTACAATCTATAGCAAATTCTATCACTGATAGTCATTGATATGCTATGGTGATAGAAGACTATCACTGATAGAATCCAAAATTTTGCTATAGCTTGTAAATATTTTAATTTGTGTTCCCATTTTTAAAAATGTCCCTAATTAAAAATGTATGTATGTATTTTTTTTATTGTAGTTAGAAAAATATATAAATTTAAAAAAATGTATGTATGTAGATTTGCTTATTGAATGTAGTAAAATATGTATGGATTCGAACTTTGAATATGAAGCAATATATATGATATAAATATGTAACAATTTTATATTTGAATTTTAGAGTTTAATAAATGTATATGATATAATCTCCAGTATTTAAAGTTTAGATGAAATTTGAATTGGTTATATTGAATTATGGTTTAGTGTTTATTGAATTTGAGATTGGGTGTGTTTATCGAGTTCGATATTGAATATGAATTTCACTTTCAAATTAAAAATATTGACATATTTGTCACACTCCATTTCAATTGCACGATCGATGTGTTAATGCGTGACATGTTTCCTATTTAGGCCCTAAAGTGGCCAGATGTACCACGAGAGTGTATCGAGGTAGTCAAAGGAAGTTTAGCAGTAAGTCTGTAAGTTCATAAACACCCGTATATGTTTCAATTACTTATGAAAGCTATACTGACCTTAAACCTATTTATTCTGTAGCAATTTTTCATGTTCAATCTAAATGATCCAACACTTAATTGGTTTGTTGAGTATCAAATGCTCATCGTGTGGAAGGAATTCATGGGAAGTAAGCATCGACATTTTAAAAAATTTAGCAACCCTGAACAAGCATGGGCAAACCCATCCCCGATATTGGTCAATCGGGTGGAAGATTGACACTTTCTTTGTGACCACTACATCACTCGACAGTTACAGGTTATTTATATAGTTTTACATTGAAATCAATTAACATTTATTTATTTAATTTGTTTGAAAGTATAACGCTTTGATCATCGTCATTTTTGGAATGTAGAAGCAATCAAATATATGCAAGGCTGTTAGGACACAACAACCTTATAACCACAGGAGTGCACAAAGTCACTTCTTTAAAGAAAAACAGAGCTCACTGAACTATGCGATCGTCTGGTAGACCGTATCTAGTTATTCAGAGAAACGCACGCCAGTAGTACTGGCGAGTTCGATTCACCAGCAGCAGAGGACACTTTTGTAAGTTTAAGAAAACTTTCTGTTTTCTTATACTTTCAATTTTGTTTTTAAGTCTGATCATTTCCCAAACTTACAAGCTTCTATTATACAGAACCAAATGGTGGAACTTCAATATCAGTCCATCCTAGAGGATTCTCAACCATTAACTGAGGACAAGATATGCAAGACCGTTTTGGGTAGACAACTAAACTACTCAAAAGGTCTTGGTTGGGGCCCAAAATCCAAGTCTAGGATGAGTTTCGCTTCATCTTCATCCTCCAATATGTATGACCACCAGACACACATGGCGGAGGTTAGCAAACTAAAGGCGAGCCTTGAACACGTTAACCGCATGACTGTAGAACAACGCAGAGGGAGGAGGAGCGAGATCGACAAATGGCAGACCATGCACGACAAAGGAAGAAGATGAAGAAGATGATCAAGGAGATGAGTTGGGCACAGAGAGGGTCGTGATAACTTGGGGTACGTACTTTTTAATATTTAATTTGTTTAATTTTTCATATGCGATATTCTAACTCTACTTTTATGTCATTTGTAGGTTTGGCGTCCATAACTAGAGGATAATATAGCTTTCGTTTTTTTTTTGTTATTGTAATTGTTTTGAATTATGTAATTATTTTTGTATTGAACATATTTCGTGTACATTATTTGTAATTAATTGAAATATTTTAATTTTCATAATTTACTGCAAATTTTGTTAATCTTGAAAAGTGGAACTGAAAACAATAATTACAAAAAGAAAAAAAGAAATAAAATAAAAAATAATAAATTAACTAACAAAAAAATAATAATATTAAAAGCCTTCCCTGCCGCACGTCTCACATCGGGAAAAACCAACGTCGGGGAAGGCTTTCCCCAACGTGCTGACAACATTCGTCAGTGAATGTTTCCTCGTCGTCGACGTGATCTGCATCGTGAAAAGTATCCCTAATGTGATTTCTCTGACGTGCCTTTCGACGTCAACTCTAATGTCGAGGTAACCTTCTTCGACGTGTTTTGTGTTTTTATCGACCTGGGGCTGCGTCAGAAAAGACTCTATTTCTTGTAGTTTATGAAGATAAACAAAGAACTTCTTTATTAAATTGTTGAAGATATTCAAGAGGACTATATTTTACAAAACTTTGTGGGGACTCAAATGTGATATTGGCAATAAGATGCTTAATTCTAAGATTTGGTCTTCTATTTATTTTTTCTTTTAGTTTTGAACGAGGAATGAACATTTTAAACCGATAGTACATTTTTTTGTTTTTTTTTTAGTTTTGGACAATGAATGAGCATTTTTAACCACAATTTAGTATTGAGTTGAGAAATTAATATTAAATGAGTTTCTTTATCTTTTTTATTTTAGAGAAAGGCCGTTAACATAAAAATAGATATGTTAAATCACATGTCAGATATGTTAGCATAAAAACATAAATGCTAATTCGTTTGTCAAATATGACAACACAAAAATATATATGTTAAATAACGTATCATATACATATTTAAGAAGTATTTGAAGGTATCAGTATCTGATACAGATATTCTTTGCTTCACATGAGGTATTTGTGTTTCATATCACATAACATTCTGTGCCATAAAAATTGTTATACATTGTTGTGTGTGAATTTAGATCCGAAGAACTATGCCAAAAGAAGATAAATACAATATAAAGTGCATTTATATAATTTGATCCACTACAAGAAATTAGACCTATAATTAAGATGATTGCTTAAGATTTATGGTGGATTTTGGACTAATTTGGACCCTCCAAAGTAGAGAACAACTCTTTCAATCTAGCTTTTTGTTTTTGCAAAAGATGATCAATGTAACTTGTTGTGTTAGTTAAACTTCTCACTTTCTTTGTTGTGGAGTCAAGTTGTTGAATATAGTTTCTAAAGAAACATTAAATTTATTGAATGTCATCCTCTGAAGAAAAATATTTATATATGTTTTTATTTTTCAATAGCCAAAAAGATGACAAACATTTAATATCGAACAATTAATGACAAAAGTAGATGACAAATTGACACAAAAGAAGATCTATAATGTCATTATAAAACCAAAATTAAAGTACAACTGACATTAAAAGACTTTGATAACACGTTCTAGATGTCAGTTAAGAATCGACACAGTACCTCTATATGTCAGTTTAAAACTGACATTATTGACATTTAATAACACGTTCATAGATGTCGGTTGACAACCAACACCATACTTCTATAACGTCACTTTTAAACAGACATTAAAGCCCAATTTGAAAAGAAACATGCATATCATCCTTACCCTAAGAGGAGAATGTATCCTCCATCTCATTCTACCTATAAATGTATCATAATAAATTTATATGAAGTATCGATATCTTAAACATAATCTAATAACTTCTTTCTTTTTTATTTTATAATTCTTTTATTGACATGGGTATCAAAGTGATTTAAAGTTTAAAATTCCATCCAACTTGAATTTTCTACTATCTTCCATAGTGGCAAAGGCTCAATATTTTCTGTTATTTGACTATTTAATATAAAACTTTATTGTTAATTGATAATATCATAGTTAATTGGAGTATTTTGAAAAGTAGAAAAAATATATATTTTAAAATTATTGTTAGTAGCTTAATAAAAATTTCAAATATTATTTAAGTTCCTTGTATATGTAGTAAAATAAGGCAAAAATATTGTAGAAATAGTAAAAGTTAAAACTAATTGTAAATATAGCAAAATTTATCTTTTGTCTACGTAAAACATCCAAAAAAACCCATTAAAAATACCAAAATATGTTTGAGGCACGAAATTTCTAGTTTTTAAATTCAGTCAGTGATAGACATGACATAACTTAAAATTTTAAAGTAAAAAAGTAAAATAGTTATCGTAAATAATTTAGAGGATTTAAGAAAAGTGAAGAATGGAAATGAAATAGAAAATAATTAAGAGGAAGAAGGTGAGAGGTATAGAAATGAAAATAAATAGAAAAGAAAAGAATGGAAAATGAAAAAAGTAGGGTAAATGAATTAGGTAGACAAAAGCAGATGTTTAAACAAACTAATTAAATGCAAGGGTATAAATATTGGGAATAAGGACAAGAAAAGAAACATACAATTGGACCAATGTGTACTTATCTTTCACAAATAAAATGGTCGATAAGCTTTCTTTTCCATGCATTGATAACAACAGCAAATGAATTTGGACTTTAGAATGATTAATTAAGCCATACTCCTACATATCATCTTCTCAAAATTTCACATCCATAAACAATCCCACGTGCATTGGCCACTCTCCCCATTAACACCAAAAACAACGACGTCTCAAATCTATCCAAAGAGGATAAGTAACCTAACGACTAATGGTTCATGTCCACCGTTAATAAATAATATATAAATATTTATCGATATATTTGTAAATTTGAATAATATTAATGATATTGATATCGATAATGATATTTTTATCCTCGTTATCCATATCAACATACATCACACATCTTACCTCTCTATGCTACAAAAGAATAAGATTTGCATACCTACTTGATTCTTGCATGCCATACACATTTAAAGAGTTGCAGCAACCGAAAGTTTGATATTAGAGAATACATCATTTTTACTTTTCATGAAGTTGCAGTGACGTGTATGTATATATAAAAAATTGATCTAAGTTGTCTAAAACAAAGCTTGAGGCCAAATCAGATTAACCCTTGAACAAGCTGTTCTACTGGGGTCGGCCATGCGTAGGGTATTGTACATCACTGACCAACTATGCTCGATCAATTTTGCAAGGCCAAGGTCAAGTATATAATTTAAGATTTTATAGACTAAAAATAATTTCTACAAAAATTATTAGGAACCTACAAAATTTCCCGGATTCTCTGATTAGCAATTAATTAGCTATTAACATGAATTAGCAGATATAATAGATTCTAGTGATAGTGATTACATGAAAGTTACATTTACATATTTGTGGACAAAATATCTTTGCTTTGAATCTTTGATTTATTGGAGATAACTAACAAAAATACAAACTATTAATAGACCACTTAATTGTCATATCTTGTTTCAAAGGAAAAGGTGGCTGCATCTTTTCTTGATAGACCACTCAATTGTCAAACTACAGTTTTTCAACAAATTCTTAATTATATCTTTATTTTTTAATAAAAAATAATTATGAGTTTATGTTGTTTGTAGTTAAAGTGGACTACGAAAAGATAGATACAGCTTAGATGCATGCAAATATTGTTCGTCTTAAAATTAGAAAAGTTTAGTATTTTGTTGTCTTTTAACATTTGATAAAGTCATTTTTCAGAAAAAAAACATGAATCAATTTCCTTTTTGGTCCCATATAATATTATCTATGAGCTTCACGTCAATGTTTAAGTTCGTCCGAGTGAATATGATTGGATTGCACTATCTTTGTGGATTTTAGTCTAATTTGATACCTAACTATATATAACAAACTCTTTTTTTTTTTTTTTTAATTCTTTTTATTTTTCACTTTTTTTTATATGTGATTGGAGTAGGTTGTACACAGATGACTCCACGAGCGCCACCAAAGATGATAAATTCAAATGGCGTTACCCATGTAGGTACCATATTTAAAAAATAAAATATATCGTATCCACAAGGATCCCAAAGAAAATGTACCACAATTTTGAGATCGTGAAATTAAAGTTATCTAGCTAGCACACAATATAAAATTGTTATTTTTCCAACATTTCGATAAACAAATAGAGAAAATAAAGAGATGAACTTTAAAAACAACATAACATTTGGTAACCCTAGTTCAATGATACCTATGGATTGGAGATAATGTGTTCGGAAAAAGAAACTTTTACTAATATATATGAGTCAAAAAATTAAAACGTATTACTTATTTGTAAATAAACGACAAAATACAGGGATATGTACTTTGAAATCATGTTATCAATCACTTAGACTCCCAAGGGTAAGCTCCTTCTAAAAAAGATTTAGTTTCCTCCCTAAGCTGAAATGTGTTAGTATAAGTAATCACTTTAGACTCCTCCTAAACGTGGGACTTTCTCTCAACAATAATATATATCTCATCTTCAAATGATCAAGAGCACTCCAGTAGATGAACTTAGGCTCCCCAAAGATTGAGAATTCTTTTCCAAGCAATGATATCTTAAACTCCCTCATGACTAAGACAACCTCTGTAACT
>JBBPDI010000005.1:13536739-13553469 GCA_037974545.1 Cucumis variabilis | reverse complement strand
TTAAAACAAATCTCGTCATTCACCAAATCAATAGTTATATTATCATGTAGGACAACCAGTTTTAGTTAAATTTGGAGGGAAGAGAAACATACATTTCAAATTTTTTTTTAAAAATGTTTAGATCGGTTAACTTTTGAAAAGTATCTTTTGAGTGTTTTATTTTATGTCAAGCAGGTCTTTAGAATGTACGATATTTTATAAAATTCATTAATATTTATATTTAAAAACTAAACTTACTTTTTGCAATTTGAATAATTTTATGAATAGCAATTTTATGGATAATAATTAAATGTATAATAACATTTTTAGGTAACTACAAATATAATTAAATTCACGTATATAGATTTTTATTAGTGATCGACTCTATGATTGATAAATTTGCATTAGCAATATAGTATATCATTGATAGACTTTGAAAACAAAAACTAAATTTTATTATATTTATACAATTTTTTTTTTTGCAAGGTGTTATATCTAAATTTTAAACTTGATTGTTATCTATGTGTAATTTGTCCTTTCAATTACACGTCCAATAAGACAAATGGATTTTGGGAAACAAAAGGTTGACTAGGTCAATTGCTCTACTAAATTGAAATTCCAATCTAGTTTTTATGAATTTATTAGGCACTTAAATTTTAAGGACTTATTTCATATAAATTGAAGGTTAAGAGAACAAGTAAGAGAAAGCTATTTGACATAAACAAAAGTTACTAAAGATGTTGTTTAGAATGATTTTTAACTATTTGAAATTATTTTTATTCCATGCTCAAAATCATTCTAAAGCAATTCAAGTTCAAATGATTTTGAACATGTCCTATACTTGTAATCTAACCTAAGAAAACAAAAGAACTGTTTTTAAACACTTTTAGTCTAACTACTTTAAGGGCCATTTGTTTTTTAGAATGTAGATAATTGGAACCTTTAACTGATGCCATTAGATTACTGATTCATGCCATGAAATACATGGTTTTGAGTCTTTAATTATTTGTGCAGTTTTCTCATTGCTTTAGTCTAATATGTTGAAATGAGCTTATTGAAGGATAATTATGCTTAAAAGATGTTATTTGCTAATTTGGAGCGGATTTAGTAAATTTTGGCACGTTTTTAATTGTTCGCTAAATTGGTAAAGATTTTATTTTCTAATTTGGAGTTGAACATTTAGTAAATTTATATTAACCTTTTCAATTCTCTCATATGAACATATAAGCTATAGCTTTAAATGAATCAAATTCATATTAAATTTTTAGTCTGAATCTCATTCATATAATTAATATATTTAAATATTTATTTTTTTTTGTTAAATTTTATATTATAATATGTATCATATAAATTATATTCAAGGTATCATATAGAATTAACTTTCTTTTAATTAAATTGAGCCATTCAAATTAATCTAAAACAAATTTGATTCTGGACATTATGAACCAATGTCCCTATAGATCGAAGCTCCAATGTTACAAAATTAGTTAGTTAAAATCTTTTAATTTAAACTAATCTCCATTCATTAATTAATAGTCACTTCACTAAAAATTGATTGTTGTGCTCTCAGACAGTAGTTATATGTGTCCATTGGATATAACCAATCAAGTGCATTAATCTTTCACAAATTGCTCATAAGTACAGTTGGGTCAAAATTACTATTTTACCCCTATAGTTATATATAACTCCTTAAATACAATTGATCCCTATAACGAACAATTAGTCAGAGTCTAACTATAATTGAACCCTTTTCGAAAAAGAAGAGAGTGTGACACCACATTGTTTAAGATCTGAAATTAGTCGTTAAAGGAACAATTTATCTACTTAACGTAACAAAGGTGAATGAGCGAATTCCTTTTTATGTAGTTGTGTTACGAGCTTCCCAATTAGACGAATCCTAAAAAGAGTAGGCATATTTAATTAGCAATTTTGGCTACTCTCACCCATGTCGATTAAAGGATCGCCTTCATAGGAGGCAAGAGTTTGAAACCCACTCAAGATCAAGCAACCTATGATCATCTTTGAAATGTATATCTCTTCTTGTAAGGATGTTATAAGGAGAGATTATCAATTGTGTGGTTTAATTTTATACAAACTCTTTGTATATGATACTTCACTCATACGTCTCCACATGAATGATCAATATTAGATCATTTGTAACACATTTTATAACTATTGTAACAATTGCAAAGTAGATCGTATTCGTAACCAATGGGATAAGGCCATTATCCCTACATTACAGACCTTTTTGGTTATTTCTTAAACATGATCCAACTTTGTATGTCAACTACATACATGTAATGTTATTACATAAATAACTAGGGATCTTAGTTTATTAAATTGAGTTAATGCAAACATGATAAAATAACATATTATTTTATTCAATAAATAATTTGTATGTACAACATTACAAACTAAACAATCTCTCTTGTCCTATATATAGCTAGTGGGGTGTATCATGAACAACATAATGTACAATACAAGTAAAGTACAATACAACAAATTAGAGCATAACTCTATATACCTAATAATATCTTCCATTTGCTCTAGATTAGATGATGCATGTCCCAATAACCTAGGCTGACCCATCTTCATCTTCACACTCTCTGTCTCCACAGCTTCTTGGGTTTCTTCTCAAAGTTTCAAGTCAATAACTTTAAGAACGAAAGTTCTTCTAAAGTGTATCTGCTTTAGGATCTCTTTTCCCACAAAAGTGTGCATTGAGGAACAATTTTCAACTTAGGAAAAGGGAAAATCATCCTAAGAAAAGATCTACTGTGGATTTAGCTCAAGTTTTTTGAGTTATGTATTTTTCTAGCATTTGTTTTATTTTTTATTTTTTATTTTTTTTATTTTTTTTGCAATTTTCTCTTTTCTTTCTTTACCCATTGAACTTATATTATATGATTCATGAATTAATAAAGTTCATTATTTTATCATGAGCTAAATTCTTTAAGGGGTTTAGTTATGTGAATACCCTATGATTTTATGGCTTGAGAAATGCTTATCTTTCATACCTCTAATCACTTAATTTAGCAATTTAGTGAAATTTTAATGCTTAGAAGTTGAGGTTATAAAATTGATGACATAGGAACACGAGACTAGGAGCTTAGGAATAGGAAGGTCAGTCGTCTTAGAAATAAGGAAAATTAATGTAGGATAATGAATCTAAGCTTGAAAGAAAATATGAGATTCAGCTACCTGGCCATGGGAACAATAGGTAGTAACTGGTTAGATCTCCTAAAGGAACTAAACTAGACTAATCAATATGAATAGTTTTCTATTCATGCATATTTCACTGTTTTGGTATGATATGGTTGCATCACTTTTGCTGTAAAACTCGAAGATTAGAATATAATTGTATCCATGTTTAACAATTTGCTGTTTTTATTCAAATTCAACCTCAAAATCACTTATTTACTAGCTACCGCTTGGTTTGCTTACGTAGGAAAGGATATTGAGAGAACCCCATCGGGGGAACCATTTCGACGGAAAAAACCACAACATCGTGCATTCCCTTCTCCTGATGCCTTTTTTGTTGACGACGGGTATAACATCAGGGAATAACAACCCTGACGTCACCGTTGACGTCCGGCGTTAGCCTTTGTTGATGCATCCTTCGACATCGAGGAGAACTCTCCTCTTGATGTCACGTCACACAAAGCCCTCCTGACATGCTCAATCATACATTGAGAAAGCCCGTCATTCCTGACACACCTAGTGCGTCGGGAGTTATTTTATGTATATATTTTTTAATTTTTCTTTTTCCAATCGTACACTATTCTTTTCGATTCCAGTTGAATTTAAATTGAATAAAATTACTAAAAATTATACAAAAAATTACTAAATAATTATATAAAATACAAAATCAAAATTAAATATATCATAATTAAATGTTACATTGCTTAATAATTTTGAATAATTGAAAAAAAATTACAAAAAAAAATATATATATATTTATCTCAATATGGCCGCATATGCCATATTACTACAGATTCACACCTACTGTGACACAAAATTTATATACATATATATACCACTGAATATTGCAAAGTAAACAACGGTAAAGTTGAAAAATACGTACTGCAAGGATGCCTCATGGTCCCCTCTGTTCTCGAGTCATTTCTTCAATCATCTTCTTTATTTCTTCCAACTATTGTGCTTGCAACTCCGATATCCTTTTCTGCTCTGCAATCATGTGTTTAGCTTCTTCAAACTCGTTTCTTTTCTTTTCAATCAGGACTGTATTAGCTTGTTCGATCTCTCTAGAATGTGAACATGAGGTCGAAGAATTGCTATCAAAACTCTTACGGGATTTGGGCCTGGGTCCCCAACCAAGATCTTTTGAGTAGCTCGGCCGTCTACCCAAATAGTCTTGCATATCTCATCATCAGAGAGTGGTTGAGAACCCTCTAGGGTGGGTTAAGACTAAAGTTCCACCATTTGATTTTGCAACAAATTTTATGTAATTAAGTTATGAATACATAAATATAAAAACAAAATAAGACATAATACTACAAAATTACCGCATAAACTTATATGCGCATCTGCGGTCGCTTCCAAAATGAATTGGCCACTACGAGAGTGTGTTTCTTTGAACAAGTCCACACAGTCGACTAGCTGACCTCGTGTTGTTGTTGTAGAAACGACTTGGACACGCTACAATGATTGTATGGCTACTTTTGTCTAGTAGTCTTGTTCGTCTATGATTACTTCTACATGAAAATATTTGTTAAACTTATACACACATACCAAAAATTAAATGAAATAGTGTACCATTACAATATGTAGATCTCACCTGAAATACACGACTAAGATAGTGGTCGCACAAGAAGTGTCAATCTTCTAGACGTCACACCAATTTGTGTGGTGGATTGGCACGTGCCTGTTCACGATCGCTATACTTTTTTAAATATCTGTGACAGTCTCTCCTAAACTCCTTGAAAGATGTGAGCATTTGATGCTCAACAAATCTATTGGGTGCTTGATCGTTCAAATCAAGCACGAAATGTCGTTACAAAGTAAAAAACTTCATACATTAGCTTGGTTATACTAATGTATAAATAAAGACAAAAACACATTCATTACTGAAGTTACCTGTAGAGCACCCTTCACCACCTTAATGTATTCTCACCCAACAATCACCCCACTTAAGGAAGGGGACTGAAAATGTATCTCTCACACACACTCCAATGTGCTGCTGAACCTTACAGCATGTGAAGGTATTGGCTTCTCCACTCACTACAAGAAATAATATTTTTCCCGACGTAGCAATACGTCACCAAAAACTCTAACCAACATTGGAAAAGGTTATTGTGACGTCGGCAAGCACATCAAGGATACTTTCTCCAACACACGCTGCAGCACGTCGCAGATGGCTTTCACGTGCGGCGTCGCAAAAGGCTTCCATGACGTGTGCATCGCGGAAGGCTTTAAATATATATATTTTTTAATTAATTATTTTATTTATATATGAAAAGAAACCCGCTAAAATTTTCCATTATTTATGTCCTTGTCATATATGGTTGATGTTGCCGTTAAATTAGTCTATTTCCAAGAATTAATCATTTTTGGAGAATGAAATTGGATAGAAGAAGGGATGGAGATGAACGATTTAGAGAAGGGAAAGAGAGAGAAAGTACACGAAATGAGAGAGGGAGATGAGTGATTCAGAGAAGGAAAACATGAAGAAAGTAGAGGGAAGGAGAGAGTGAGGAATGGTAACAGAGGAGAAAAAGGGCGACAAGGACACTTCAGACGGAGGCAACAGTGATGGCAAAGACAGACGGATGGCAGCACGAACTCCTCCTTTCCCTCTCTCTTGGCCGATTTTTTCTTCCTTTCATTTTGCAATCGGTTCTATGTTGAAGGGGTAAGAAATAGAGTGGACTTTTTCCGATGTCTTTGAACACGTCGCAGAAGGATCCTTTCCCCAACGTTGAGTAACCTTAACGTCGCAGAAAGGCTAAATAACAAATTAATTATTTAAATATTCTCCAACGTGCACCTGCCACACGTCGCAGAAAGGTGACCATTGTCACTTCAATACCCACACTTACAACTTCCACTTTCTTCGATGTTTGGTTCTTTTACGACACGGAAAGTGAAGATATTAAATTAAATTTTTAAATTTTTAAGATATTTGGTTCTTGTGCGTTGCGAAAAAATGTATTAAATTTAATTTTTAGACTTTCTGCGACACATTGTTCCTCTACATCGTGAAAAGTCACTTTATGCGACGTAACATAGTGACTTTCCATGACGTAACATAGTGTACGTCATGGAAAGTGAACACATTAAATTTAATTTTAGACTTTCCACGATGTAACATTGCGTGCATCGGTGAAAGGTGATTAACGAAGATGCACCTTTCGTCGACGTTGTTTTTGGCGTTGCAGTTGTTTCGATTTCTTGTAGTGACTCCTATTGCTATGGAAATTAGAATTCTACCATGCTTATGAACGTACCTCTCCAACTCCAAGTTTCGAGACTATTGACGTCTCCTAAGAGTCGGAGAGGGTTAAGGCACATATGCTAAAAAAGACAAGTTCAGTTAGAAACAAAGTAAAACTAAATGTACTTGTTTGTATTAACATCAAATTAACACTCACCCGAAGTGTCGCCCATCGAGGATGTTGCTCTCGCGTTGTTGAACTTGTCATCGAACTTGAGAAAGAGAGCATTTGTCTCCTCGATAGAGCTCGAGAATGATGACATAGTACTTATGGACATAAAACCCAAAATAAATTAAACAAATACGAGTACATGAAACTTAATGCGTAAAATAATGAAATATATGGGTACGTCATTCTTGATTATCATTCATTGTTGCTTGATCCTCTTTGATATGACAATTGATCATCATTATCGTTTATGAAGTCATCGGCAAATCTTTTCAATACAACCGTTTAGAACCTTTACATGCATCAACTTAACCAAAAAATTCAGGGAGAAAATTTTGGACAATCGGGTTATAGCTCACTACGTGCTTCATTCATAAGTCCTAAAATATGTTTGTTTTGTCTCTTGTTCTATATCTATTCCAATATTAAATTACATCTCATTCTCCAAACCTTCCTCCATTTCCTGTTCATGTTCAATCGAAACTTGTAAATCATTAAGCATACCAAACATTTCATCTTTCTCATTATAAAGATTACTGCTAGTTCCTTCATCAAAAGGATTACTACTAGTTCTTTCATCAAACCTTTCGATACCTTTATGCAAGTTCACTGACTTTCCAAGATACACCCATTCTGTATAGGAGTGGGATATTCCAATGGTTAAGAGATGTCGCTCCACACCCTCTAACGAGTCCCAATTTTGAGTTCATACATGTCTTGCATGGACACCTTATGTCACACCCCGTTCTAGAATTTTTCTCTAAACTAGATCGTGGTGTAAGTCTACTCCTTACAACATTATTTTGAAACTGAAAATTTATAAAAAAAAAAACCTTTTTAAATAGAAATCCATAAAAACTTCGACAACACCTCCCCTAAAATATGGGGTAGCCACACCTGAAAAAAAGAAAATATTTCCACTTCTATAAGATTATAATATGACTTCAGATACTAAATACAACCAGTGTGTCTGGACACACATCCAGACAATTTCAAAACTTTGAGTAGAATTTAAGGTTCAAACTACGTATTTCATACAAAAGAATGAAAACTAATTGGGGTTCTTCCAAAACACGAGTTCATAGTGCCTCTCTAGATAAGACTAATCACCCCGTGATGCCATTACAAAAGTTTACACTATATACATACAAAAAAAAAAGATCTACAAGAACGACGAGACTCAAACAACCCTTGGTCCTGGGTCACTGTCTAGGGGGAAAAGGAGGAAGAAAACATTGAAAATGTGAGTTGAAACTCAGTGAGTGATAAGTAGATAGATGTAAAAACTCATA
This sequence comes from Cucumis variabilis, assembly GCA_037974545.1. NCBI lineage: Eukaryota > Viridiplantae > Streptophyta > Magnoliopsida > Cucurbitales > Cucurbitaceae > Cucumis > Cucumis variabilis. The sequence continues at coordinate 13,545,575 of JBBPDI010000005.1, read as the reverse complement.
AAACATGCTCAACAAAAGGTGTAAATATGCATCGATAATTAAATATTAACTAAAGTGATATCATCACATATCCAACAAGCCAATCAACAATCTCATAGTCAATCTGATCATGGCAAGGCGTCTAAACATACGACCAAGAGTAGCTCATGCATGATCAAAGAATCATGCAGCCACAGCTAGCTCACGTATATTTAGTACCCGCGTGATAGTAACCTTCATCCAATCCGACCATGATAGCACACTAACTACATGACCCGAAATAGCTCACACGTGATCTACATCCAAAAAGAAACATGCGGCCAATCGGACCTCACGCACCTGAGCACCTACCACAATATCCATACCTCCATTTCCGCTTCTATGTTTACATAAAGCCACCCATGGGTTAAACTAGGCCCGAAACCATATCTCAATCCTCCATCCATATCTTCACTAAGGCTTAGGTTCTCTGATCTCCGGTCACGGTCTCTTTCAACCCCAAAACTCCCTGACAACCAAGGTGGCATTACAAAAATACATTCACGTAGCTTATAGGTAAATCACCATCATTCATAAATCACATATTTTGTGCTTAAAAGCCAAAGATGATGATAAAACACATTTTCATAATGTATTCTAATCAACATATTCTTGAAATCATCATAAGTAAATTCATTGTTTAAACATAAATGAAAATATAGTTATAAAAAGTTTAAACCATGTAATTTCTCAACGATATCATAAGACAACATGTGTAAATATAAAGAAAGCTTGAAAATGAGCCACTCACAGTCAATGACTCGATCCCCTAGGATTGTATGCTCTTTCCACTTCAATTTGGCCTAAAATAAGGATCAAGGTCATATCAATATCTTTATATGATATGAAGCTACAATTAATTGAAAAAATATTTCGTAAGGTCATTAAAATCTATTTGATGCTTCTAATGTCCTTGAATCTACAAAGTGCCTAAGATTAGACTAAATATTTCACATATGAACCCTTAAACTCAAAATCTCGATACTTAACCCAATGAGCATCCAACTTAGTCCAAGCTCAATGGGTCCTTTATTCCATATTTTTTCAGAAATTTTCTAGCTTCAATAAGCTAATTTCAACTACTCATAACTTCTTCAATACTTAATAAAAATTTATGTACTTCATATCAAAAATTTTATTTTGGAAACATCTACAACTTACTTGAAGGAATAGAAATGAAATTCCTCACAGATTAACATAGAATTTGCCCGAAACATAGGTAAGGCAAACTCACGTCTTCTACTTACTTCCAATTTTGATCCTGAATTTAACCTACTTCACTTGATTTTTAGTTCACAATTTCTAGTGAAAGTTGTAGGAAATTTAACAAGCTTTCTAGCCATACCAAAAAGAGCTCCTAACTCAAAGAGTACAATTCAAAATACTAAAAAAACCAGAGACTTTATGAATTTGTTTTAAAATTATGTAACCCAACTTCTTCCACAAAAATTATCAACTAGACTTCAGCATTTGCTCGAACTTCCTTTACAACTTTTGTTGGAAAATGAGTTAATTTTGAAATAAAACTAACCTTACATTTTAATTCTTCTTGTGTAGCTCAAACCAAAATAAAAACCAGCCATGGTCTATGAAAACCATTCCAAACCTTACCAAGAACTTAATAAATACCATTAACTTCAACGAACAACACCCCAACTACCTTCTAAATTAGAAAATTAAGCATCCAACATTATGCGTTATTCAATATTATCGCTAAAACTCATTGGGTACTCAAGAACCAATCAATAAAGTTTAGAATCTTACCCAAGTTGTGCCAAAACGCCTAATTACAACCTTTCGAATGGCTGGACAACGACTCAAACGTTTCTAAAACTCGAATCTAGCTGTTAAGATCAAGTCTAAACTTAATGAGTGCTCCAAATATTACAGGACTCAACTAAAACAGTGAAATTTTACCCCAAAACTCAAGAATCAACCATTCAGCGACAATGCAACGATGAAGCAACAGAGATTTGACAGTCACCAGCATACAGAAGGCTCACATAGCACACAAACAAACAACAGAACTAGTTCGAACAAAACTCAAGGGTAGCTTGACTGTGGACTAAGTGTTGGTGAACAACTTCCAATCGACAACTATGGTGAGACGGAGGAAGCCGAACAAGCTATCGCACAAATCGATTAGCAATTTGATTCCACGCAATGGTGTGTGTTCGATGGAGAAACAGTGAGAGATTGAAGTTTGCGGCGTTCAGTCACAACTTCGTTGATGTGTGGAAGTGGAAAGATAGTGTTGTGAAGGAAAGACAGGCGAAGAAAATTTTGAGAAGATGGAGGGGGGGCGTTTGCGTGCTTCCACGAAGAAGAAGAAAGGAAAAAAAATTCTTTTCTTTTTTTATTTTTATTACTTTTATTTGTTTAAAAGAAAAGAGAAATTTACCACGATGCCCCTTACTCCAAAATAAATCTCTATTTTTCCCCAAAGATCACTCTTTTAGTCTCATTTTAATTTTCTTCTTTCAACACCTAAAGAAAATTTTCAAGTTTTAAATCTCAACTAAATGGTTCTAATTTTCTTGAAAAAAAACATATAATTCAATCAATTAAAGTACAAGGATACTTGACTTAAATTTTCACATGTTAAGAACCATTAGCATAATATAAGAGAAGAATGGAATAAAAGCTTACACCTTATTCATCTGTAAGCATTGACGTGAAACTTGGCAATCTCTAAAAATTAGGACACATGTTCTCTATACTCAACTGAGAACTTATTCTTAACTTTTATCCAACATTTGTCCATCGTTAAAGACCTAAAATATAAATATGTTTGATTAGTAGTAGATTCCTTCTCTCAAACCCCAAACTTAATTACTCCTTGAATAAGTTATGCTCAATCTCCCAAATTTTTCACTCAAGCTAAGTTTAAACTACAAAGATTACCATAACTACATGATAGCCAAAACAAACTAACTACAAATAACTTTAATCCTTACAACCTACCTTTCCCTACCAACATACTTTACAAGCTAACTAACACTCAAACCCCCAAAAATTATTAACAAAATTCAAAACTAAGTTTAATTTGCTCGAAAGAGGCTACCATAACTATAGAATAGCCATACGAAATCAACAACAAATTATTTCAATCTTTACAAGCTACCTAATAGTTCTAACAAACAAAACAACTAAGAAATAAACAACAATTAAGTCTTAACTAAAGACTATCATAACTATAGGATAGTAATATTCAATCCCCACCCTTTCAAATTTTCAATTTAATTCTTCAAATATTCAATTCAATTCTCTTTTCAATACAACCTCCATCAAATTCAAATTCAATCTAAAATTAATTTTTAAATAAAAAATCACATAAATTCAAATTCAATACCAAAAACTAATTCAACCAAATCCTAAAACTAATTCAAAATATAAATCCTAAATTTAATTTAAAATCTAAATCAAAATATACACCAAAACCAAAACTAACCCCTAAACATAAATAATACTAAAACTAAACTACTTACCGGAATTAATAAGAGCGACGACAGACAGCGACAGACGACGACGATGAAACATAATTGAAATTGGGTTATTTATAGGAGAACTCCTGACGCATAACGATAACGTTGGGAGAACCCCCCCCCCCCATTTTTGACGCCATTAGTACTACATCGTTTGTAAGTCCCCAATATATCAATGCAATACTAATGTCATTTGGAATTCTAATCCACTTTCCCGATGCTCTGCATAACACGTTAGAGGAAAGTAAATACATATTTAATTGTTTCACCTGTCTCGACATCGTAAAGGTCAACGTCGGTAGTGTTGAAGGCAGTCTGGACGTTTATGTTCGCCAGGTCGAGGATGGGCCACATTTCCCCAATGTTAGAAGCACTATCTCGGGATAAAGAAAATCTACCAACGTAGTAATTTATGTGTCAAAAGAAGCCAAGTTTCCCAACGTTCCTTTCCCTGACATCTTTTTGTGTGTCAGAAGAACTCTGATTTCTTCTAGTGTCTTAGAAAAATTTAATTACATATAAATAGTTTATATGGGATTCAACTCTCGGAATACTTCAATATTTTATTAATACATCGACAATGTCAAATCTATTCGCATTTTTAACATTCATATACACACATTTGATCAATCACCATGTTTGTTTAAATTTGTAGGATTTGTTTTGCAGATTTCTGAAAATATTTTTATTACTGTTTTTGTTTTATTGGATTCCTACTCGAGAATGTCTTAAATTTACGTAATGTTTGAAAAACACCCTTACGATTATTTGTTAATTTATAATTAATTTGATTTAATTCGAGCTTATATAAGACACATTTGTTTTTATCCAACTTAAATTTATTTTTTAAGTTAATACAGATTTTATTATTTCTATAGGTTATTTTTCTCAACAAAATTATATATCATGGTTTAAGATGTATTATAAAATAAATATTAATTTAAATTTAAATGTAATTATCTCATTAAAAAAATAAGAATTATAATATATAACAAAAATAAATGATATATATGGTTGAGAATATGCGTTTTAATTTTATAATGCAATTGAAGATGGATAGATGTATAGAAAACAAAGAAATACATATAAAAATGTAAAATGAGGATGCCTTCCACTCAAGAATTTGTAAAACCCACGTTGGCTGAAGGCATTTAAAACTCTTTAGAAGCCCTTCAACAATGTATTTTAAATTGTCTGAAAATCTTCGGATGTTAGGGCATCTTACAAAAACAAATATTGTAGTCTAGATCCCCACTCCATAAGAATCTAAAATGTATGAAACAAACAACCCCTAATTAATGTAACAATTTACTCTCTCATTTTTAATTGGTACCAATTTTGTTCATATACATGTAGCAGAAACAATTGGATCAAATATCATTCTAATTACATGAATTTGAAGGATTAAATTAACATCTAAAACATAGCTTTAGTGTACATAGCTTTGATGCTCGAGTTCACCATAAATTGTTGTTGATATTGATCATGAAGTCAGCAAGAACAACCACCAAGATCTTTCCACAAAATTAGTGATTGATTTGTGAGAACTTTGGGTTGAGAATGAATTGTGAACAAGTATTCAAGAAAGCTTAAATCTCATTAAACCTTTGTTGTTAAAAGAGGAATGACATGAAAGCATTTTGCACAATATATTGACACTTCAGATAGTTGATTTGGTGGACAGTTTATTTTGGCAAGAACAATAAACTAAGCATATAGCTTAGTCAATCAATCCTACTAAAATGGGATAATTCCACTCATCAGTAGAATTCTCCACCAAAATAGCCAACATGATTACTTTGACTCTCAAAGTCAATTTTTTTCTAATTTATTATTTAATTAAATGATTTTACCTTTAATCCAATTAAATTATAAATTTTATGTTAATTAAATAATATAATACAATATTAATTAGACTATTTAATTAATTAATATTTAATATCAAATATTAAATTACTATTCTAATAACTAATTTCAATTAATTTAATTGACCTAACTCGAATCCCTATTCGAATTGTCAATATTTAAATATCATTTCTCTCTCAGTTTGTAATCATTAATTATATCGAATGTTATTAGCTATTTCTTCTCTAAATTAATTTTAATAGTTTGAATTACTCGATCACACTATTTTAAGTTTAATTCTGTTACGAGCTAGTAGAGAGATCAAATGGACCTATATATCGTGAACTTCAACGGTATGAGATTAACTAACTAAACACTTTAACCTGTTTAACCAACATTCGTTAACTAATCGGACTGTCCTCTGTAGTCCGTAGCTACACTCTTTTCACCATAGATATATTTATGTTCACTTGATATAACCATGATTAATAAGTCGCCCTTTACAAGGTTTTTCATAATTTTGGGTGGGTTACAATAACGTTTAACCCTCGAAATTACATCTTGTTCTTTAAGATCCAATAATCCTCTAATGAACAATTAGTTTATAGTCTAACTATACAAAATGATCCCTCTCAGGCTAGTGAGAGGTTGCGGCTCATTGTGAAGTCATACTTAAAGGAATAACCTTTCTACTATCCCTAGAAGCAGGTAAGAGTAAATTTCACCTTACACCCTATGTCTCTAGTTATCAATTTGATCTTACCTTTGAAATAGAATGTCTATTGAGCCAGCGTCGTTAAGCTGCTTTCACCTATGTAGATCTAACGACAATCCTGAATAAACAAAAGTTCATATTTAGCTTAGGATTAAGATTGAGTTACCTAAGTCATTGACATCAAAATAGTTAGTTTTAAACAGTAAATTCTGATATAATGTAGAAGTGACTATCTCATGGTCTAATCTTATGAAAATTCTTTATATAGAAGATATGCTCCCACTCACATGCCTCCACATGAATGATTTAATAAGGGTGTAATTGGGCTGGGTCAGATCGGTTTTCCTTCAAATCCGACCCAACTCGAGATGCACTGACCCGATCCGACTCGATCCGAATTTGGGTCGGGTCAAAATGGACCGGGTCGAGTCGAGTCTTTTATTTAAAAAAAATTTCTTTTATTTCTTTATTTCTTTCTCTCTCTTTCTTTAAAAATTTATTTATTTATTTATTTTTTTCTTTCTCTCTCTTTTTTTTCCTCTTCCTTCTTTCCTTCCTTCCTTCCTTCTTTTTTTCCGTTTCTTTCCCCTTCTCCTCTGTTTTCCTTTTCTTTCCTTCCTTCCTTCTTTTTTCCTCTGTTTCTTTCCCATTCTCCTCTATTTTCTTATTCAATTCTTCTTTGCCTAATCAATATCCTCAACCACAACAATTGATTTATCATTAAGTGTTTGAACAATGGGAGTTTCACAGATCTAGGGTTTGAACAAAATTTGGGCATTTCAATTGGAGTTTCACAGATCTAGCCAACCCAATTCGCTAAAGGTGAGAGGGAGACTTGGTGAAAACTTTTCTTCCTCTTTTTTTCAGACCCACGTGAACAGAAGAAACAGAAGAAGGAAGATGGAACGAACGGAGAAAGGCGAGGAAGACGAACGAAGTCAATTTGTGTTTTGCATTTGAACCGAACCGACCCAGTGCAATTCAGTTCGGTTCGGTAATATTGCTGTTGAAGCCTAATCCAACCCGAACCGATCAGTTTGATTCGGTTCTTTGGTTCGGTTTGAATTTTTTCACCCCTATGATTGAAGATCATATTGTCTGTATTAATTACAAAGCAGGTCACATCGGTAATGTATCCAGAATAAGGTGTCCAACTTTATTCCTATATATTATAAAACTATTTAGACTATCAACTTGAACTTGATTTACTACATCCAATTTAAGTATTCATACTGTAGTCAAAGAATCTTGGTTTATTGAATTTAGAATTTATAATGAGCAAATAATTTATTCAATAGCAATTTATTAAATAATAATACAACTTTATTGAATAATAAAATAGTTTAACATTTACAAAAGATTTAGGACATAAAATTAAACATGATTCAAGAATAATGTTTTTATAGTCATCATATAATAAAAGCCCTCCTAGTTTTGATGAGACTTATTTTATAATAACTAAATTATTATTGTTAAAGTTCACAGACCAAATTATATTAATAAAATCATTACCAATTAAAAGTTCAACTTTAAGACCACGTTTACCAAGTGAAAATAAAATAGATCCATGGTGATGAGAAAAGTGGGACTCATTTAATTAAATTTTACCAATTAAAAGTTCAACGTTAAGACCACATTTACCAAGTGAAAACATAATAGATCACTAGTGATAAAAAAAGTGAGACTCATTTAATTAGATTTTATGTTGGTTTTTGTGTTCTACAATTGTACTGACATCTATGTTCCATATCCAAATTTGTAGTCCACAAATGCAGATAGGTTGAAGAATTGAGAGTGCTCACCATTACGTCTGAAAATTATGTTGCATCTTTACTGTTATCGTTATCATTAGTAATACTATTCTCAACTGTAAAATTGTCAATTTTGACTTTGTCATTGTTGACTATTATCGTATGCTCCTAAAAATAGAGGTAAAGATAATAATAATAATAAATTTTCATAATTTTAATTTTAAGTAAGTACGAACAAGAGCAATCTAATTATATGTACGAATCTAATTATATGTACGAATCAAAAATACTATAGTTGTCTACGATAAAGTTTCATTACAATTAAACTAATTTGATTGGATAAGTGTGGCCTTAGTTTTATGAAAATTTATTAATTTATATATTTTATTGTGTGTGTGTGTTTGATATGTGGTGTATGTTTGTGAGGCAACTGATATTTCCATTTCCAAGTGATTTATTTGATGATGAGGATTAGGCTTTAGCAATTAGCTCACGGCCCCTTTAGAATCTTGGCATTCGTGGCCTAACCGTACTGACCAAGTGATCTTCACCATCTCTTTTTTATTCTCTCTTTCAACATGAAATTTCGGATCACCACATGACTCTTTCCCTTTCGCCCCTTTTCAACTTTTTCTAACTGCCTTCCCCTAATTCCCTTTCCTCCCCTTCTTTTTCTTCTCACGAGGGTTAATTCTCCTCGTGAGCTTCTTCTTCTTCTTCTTTCTTTTTTTTTCTTTTTCCTTTTACACCTTTCTCAAATTTCTCTTTCTGTTTCTCTCATTCTCTTCTTTTATCTTTCATTTGGGTTTTTGGGGGTTTCTTCTTCTTCTTTACCTTTTTTCCTCAATTGGGTCACTTGTGGGTGTGTTTTTATCTGTGCCATTGTGGTACGATTTTTGGGTTTTGATGGCTTGTTGATGTCTGTGGCCGTTGAAATCGGTTCAAGTTCGAAAGGGATAATAATGGGGTTTGATGAGAAAGACAAAGATGGGAAACAAGAGGATTCTTCTCCCAAATTGTTA